>JAMKQA010009705.1:0-29583 GCA_024699735.1 Posidonia australis | reverse complement strand
CTTGGTTTTCCTCGTCTTTCCATTAAAAGACTAGGTGGTGACTCCTTTCCTTATCCTTTGTTTTCCCTTTGGTGTTTTCGAGTCTTGTCTCTTCCTCCGGATTCACCATTTTCGCCGTGACTGTATCGGACCTCCCAGTGTGTTTCCGCACACCGGAGTAAGGTTTGGTGAACCGCGCCCAAGTGTTCCACCAGCATGGTCACAGTAAGGAATTTGATTCCCATTCCATTGGGAATCATCCTCAAAACGTCGTATACCCTCCTCTATGGTCGTTCCTCCTTCTCTATAGCTATCCCTCCTCCTCCATGGCGTGTTCCCAACGTCTATCATCTGTAGTCATGGAATTTGGGCCAAGCTGGGCCGACTTGGCCCAAAAAAGTAAGGGCCCGCCTGGGCCTGGACCATGCCGGGCCGGCCCGCACGCTGGACCCGGTCGAGCCAGGTCGAGCCTCTTTTAACAGACCATAGGCTGACACCGCCCATGACCCGTCGATGGGCCAAGTTGCGTCCGACTAGTCTATTGGGTCGAAATTTAAATTTGTTATTAATAAAAAAATATTTTTAATACATTAAAAAAATAAAAAATACATAAAAATAAAAAAATTACAAAAGATGTTTTACATCATTGCGCAGTAACATTCTTGAGGAACTTTACAAATACTTTTTTTTTCTTTCGGGCCGATGGGCCCAGCCCTTTGTTTTTATTTTTGGGCCAGCCTGGCCCAGTTTGACCCGGCCTAATCCTCATTTGCAGGCCAAAATGGACCTATTCTACAGGCCTATGGGAGCCTAGCACTTGGGCTCGACACGGCCCACAGTGGGCCTAGCCTGGCCTAGCCTGACCCAATGCTGGGCTAGATGGGTTGAGGCAGTGGTGGGCCTAGGCTGGGCCGACCCATGTCTAGTCACCCTCCTCCTCCTTCGAGGCCCTCCCTCTTCCTCTACAGCCTTCTCTCTTCTGCAACCATCTCTTTTTGTTTTTTTTTTGCTTTTTAGTCTTCTTTTCCTTCTTTTTTTTTGTGTATGTATTTTTTTTAGAAAGAATATTGATATTTTTTATTGTCTTCTTTTCCTACAAAAAAAAATTATTTTACCAAGAATATTTTTTTAATGCTAATTTAGAAAGGATTATCTATGTTAATGCTAATTTAGAAAAGATTATCTATGTAAAAACTTTTATGTGTATGTGTATATTGTAGTGTGTATGGAAAAAAATTATTTTAATTTTTTTTTCCAAATTGACAGGATATTTTTGTTAATATGTAGTTGTTAATCTTCTAAATTTTATATTTCCATTTTGATTTTGTTCTTATGTATCAAATATTAGAAAGGAATTGTTTGTCAATTCCATTCTGCAATTCCATTACATACCAAAGACAGGAATTGAATAAATCTATTCCATTCCATTCCATTTCAGAGTTCATTCCATTCCTATCTATTTTCATTCTAATGTACCATACGCAGCATAAGTTCCGTCAGCCCAAAGCAAAATACCTGGAAAGTGGGTTTCCAAAATCTAGTTGTAGTGCATAACAAGTGCTAGTTTAGCTCAACCTCGGCAATGTTCAGCAACGAAGAGGATATGCCCTAAACCCGTAGTTGCTCACAATCCTCAGTAATTAGTGCACCAATCCATGTTTGCAGAACATCAGAATAGTGTTTTGGTGTCACCATGGTTGCATGTCCTAGTAGATATGATTTAGCAATTATGACAGTTATCTAGTGGGCCCCGTCATATACAAGTAGTGCAAATAGTTCAATTTCCAAGGTCTAAAATGCAAAATGACCACGAAAAGTGCGTTTTCATCCTCAGCACTCCGCAGCTTGCATATGAAAGGTAAAACGTAAAGTGTCAAGAAAATAAGGGCACAGTCTTCAGAAAGTTCACCAGATGGGGTAATTAGCAGAAAACCCCCTAACCTAGTGAAATTTGCAGAATACCCACAAAGGGTGTGAGAAATCATATTTGAGCAGAAATTTGCAAATACTTAGTAGAATTTCGAAATTCATAGCACAGCAGCAATACAACCATCAGAAATTTATCATATCAAGCCAATTTGCAATAAAGTCTCTCAATTTTGGAAAATTAAGAATAGGCCCTAACTTTTTTGCAAAACTCACAAACAAGGCCATAGGAGATTGAAATCTCAGCAAAGTTCTTTCAGAGGATATTTCACATGCATCTTAGCAAGAATACAGGCTTCTGTTTCACAGAGCCAACAACGAGCATAATTACCGTTTTGCCTTCCAGTTCGCAATTAGGGCCTACTTCCTTCCTTGGGGACAATCTAGGGATTATCGCTTTTCTTTTTAGATTCTTACTCTAGGCAGATGAGAGTCTGATTTCATGTCCCTTTTTCTTGGATTTTCGTGGGGGCGAAATCCTTTTGCTTGACTCTTGACCAGGCAGTCAAAGTCGACCTTTGACCGGGCGATCAAGGTCTTATCCATTGCTTTTTCCTTGAATTTTCACAGGCGCGAAATTCTTTTCCTTAACTTTTAACCAAGCGATCAAAGTCGACCTTTGACCGGGCGGTCAAGGTCTTATCCCTTGCTTTTTCCTTGGATTTTTGCAGACGTGAAATCCTTTTGCATGACTTTTGACCGGGCGATCAAGGTCTTATCCCTTGCTTTTTTCCTTGGATTTTCGTGGGTGCGAAATCCTTTTGCTTGACTTTTGACCGGGCGGTCAAAGTCAACCTTTGACGAGGCAGTCAAGGTCTTATCTCTTGCTTTTTCCTTGGATTTTCACGGGCGCAAAATCCTTTTGTTTGACATTTGACCAGGCGGTCAAAGTCGACCTTTAACCGGACAGTCAAGGTCTTATCCCTTGCTTTTTCCTTGCATTTCGCGGACACAAAATCCTTTTTCTTGACTTTTGACCGGGTGGTCAAAGTCGACCTTTGACCAAGCGGTCAAGGTCTTATCCCTTGCCTTTTTCCTTGGATTTTTGCAGGTGCGAAATCCTTTTGCTTGACTTTTGACGTGGTGGTCAAAGTCGACCTTTGACTGGGCGATCAAGTCTTATCCTTGCTTTTTCCTTGGATTTTCGCAGGCGTGAAATCCTTTTGCTGGACTTTTGACCGGGCGGTCAAAGTCGACCTTTGACCAGACAGTCAAGGTCTTATCCCTTGCTGTTTTTCTTTATTTTTTCGCAGGCACGAAATCCTTTTGCTTGACTTTTGACCAGGCGGTCTAAGTCGACCTTTGACCGAGTGGTCAAGTTCTTATCCCTTGCTTTTACCTTGGATTATTGTAGGTGTGAAATCCTTTTGCTTGACTTTTGATCTAGTGGTCAAAGTCGACCTTTGACCGAGAAGTCAAGGTCATATCCTTTTCCTTGGATTTTCACAGGGGCGAAATCCTACTGTTCGACCTTTGACTGGGAGGTGAAGGTCTTTTCTTTTGCTTTCTTTGGATTTTCGCAGGCGCGAAATCCTACTACTTGACCTTTAACCGGGTAGTCAAGGTCCTATCCTTTCTTTTTCCTTTATTTTCGTTGGCGCGAAATCCTGCTGTTTGACTTTTGAATGGGTGGTCAAAGTCGACCTTTGACTAGGCGGTCAAGGTCCTATCCTTTGCTTTCCTTGGATTTTCGTGGACGCAAAATCCTACTGCTTGACTTTTGACCGGGCAGTCAAAGTCGACCTTTGATTGGATGGTCAAGGTCCTATCTTTTGCTTTCTTTGGATTTTCGCAGGCGCGAAATCCTACTGTTCGACCTTTGACCCGGCGATCAAGGTCATATCCTTTACCTTCCTTGGATTTTCATGGACACAAAATCGTACTGCTTGACTTCTGACCGAATGGTCAAAGTCAACCTTTGACCAGGCGGTCAAGGTCCTATCTTTTGCTTTCCTTGGATTTTCGTGAGCGCGAAATCCTACTATTCGACCTTTGACCGAGCAGTCAAGGTCCTATCTTTTGCTTTCCTTGGATTTTCGCATACGCGAAATCCTACTGTTCGACCTTTGACTTGGCGGTTAAGGTCTTATCCCTTGGTTTTTTCGGATTCTCGCTGGCACAAAATTCTACTGCTTAACTTTTGACTGGGTGGTCAAAGTCGACCTTTGATCGAGTGGTTGAGGTCATATCCTTTCTTTTTCTTAGGTTTTCGCAGGCACGAAATCCTTTTCTCTTTACTTTTGACTTGGCGGTGGTCAAAGTCCTATCCTATCTTTTTTCTTCTGGATCTTCGCAAGCGCGAAATCCATTTGCTTGCCCTAAGTCTATGCGGACGGGGCCTCCTATCTTGCTTGACAAATAATACATTTTGTCATGCCCCTTTTCTTTGGCCTAGTACCCCCAACTACTCGGTTGATAACTGTCAAGCTGTCTGGCGATTGGGTTGACAAGAATTGGCTGACTTGTCATGTCCCGCCTCCTCAGGTTGTAACCTAAATAATTTGGCTGATGAGTCCGACAACTTGTCATGTCCCTGCCAGTGGTTCCTCCTGTGCGCATGATTTCTTTGATTTTTGCAATATCACTTCAATCTTAGCATCAGCATTGCATCTACTTCCAACAACCATTTTTGGGTGTGTGCAATTTTAGCATCAGCTTTGCATTTTACGTTTAGCGTCAGCACTTGCATTTGGATTTTGCATTGGCATCGCATTTTCAGCATTTGGTTTGGCGTTTGCATGCATATTTGCACTTTGCATTTTGCATTTGGCAACAAGTCATGACTTTCAGTGCATCCACTAGAATAAGTGACCTAGTGCCTATAGCAAACATCACACCTCCGCAGCCTTAAAATAGGGGTATCCTGTCAACCCTGAGCATCGGTCTCGGTTCCCTTTATCCCTCGACCTTGCTCAAGGAGGGGCATCTGTAGACACCCCGATTTTGAGACGACTCGTAAGTGAACTCTCTAGAAGGATGTTGCTTTGGATACGGCTAGCCTAACCTCATTTGAACTTGATCTGGCATTTTGGTTACCCTAAGCCTATAACAAACCCATGGTCCAATTAATAATCCAGGCAGCTAAGTGGAGAGCACTATACTGGAGCACTAATGTGGAGCACCAATGTGAAGCACCATAATAGAGAACCAAGCTAGCACACCAATGTGGAGCACCAATGTGAAGCACCATAATAGAGAACCAAGCTAGCACACCAATGTGGAGCACCAAGCTGGCGCACAGCCACTTTTCAGGGTGCTGGTTGTTGGTTGTCCATCTTCTATGCTTGTAACCTTCACGTGCGAATATTCCTCTACGAATCTACGCAAGTCTGTTGGTTTCCAAGGCTTTTGGCATCCCAAGACTTTACAACTTCATCTCCTTTAAAAGCCACCCATGAGCAACACTTTTGGCTCTCTTGGCAATTCACCAACTCTTTGAGCAACCAACACACCTACTTTTAGAGCACTCTTTTGCATCCCTAAGCACTCTCAACTGTGTCCAAAGCACCAAGGAGAAGACACCTTGAGCCTCCCAAGGAAGAGACACCATAGGTAAGATCCTTTATTCATCTGCACATGGGCTTACATAATGTTCTAAATAAAACTTGCACTGCTAGGCTGATATAATGTTTGTAAACTGATGTTCCTTTGTACCTTTTGCTTAATTAGGTGTTCATGTGTTCATGATGCTCTTTTCTATATTCACTGTTTGCTTGACATGATGATTGCTTGTATTGTGTGGATTTTGGGCAATGTATCATGTTCCCTATGAGGCTGTTGGCCATGATTATGGCTGTGATGCACCTTTGCATGCTATATCATGTTATCATGCTCCCTCAATCAGCCAACATACCCCTATGAATCATAAAATACCCCATAGGTAGTTGCAGTCCTTGAGAAGCCATGAATATGCATAGATAAGGAGAGAATGATATGAATGTTTTAGGCTTGGTTGTTTAGCATGATTTAGTTCCCTGGCATCTAGGTTACTGATTTGAATAGTCATTAACGTAATTAGTTACATATATTTAGTCCAGACTCTGAAATCAGATTGCAGTCTGAAACAAAGTATCTGGAGTGCACTAAACTGGCGCACCAAATAGGAGCACTATAGTGGAGCACCATATAGGTGCACCAAACTAGCACACATCACTGGCGTATATTACTGAAGCACCATCTTAGTGCACCAGTCTGGTTAGAAGATGCAAACAGTAGGTTTTGCATCAAGGTTTGCATGATCTCCTGATTGCCATGGACTCTGATTTTTATGGTGTTTGTTCCTAGATATATCATGATCGTGCTTGCACAGTTTTATAATCTAATAACTCTGTTTGTGTTAGTTTTGCATCTAGTAAAATAATGACGCTTACTACTTGGGTCTTGTGAATCGGTGGCCTTTTTTGGTTCTTGTCGGTGAAATCCTTTTACATCGTTGCCTGATTCAGACCCCAGGTAGCGTAGATGAACATTAGGACATGACCCACTCTCCACTTCACCTATATTTGGCTTTAGGCACGACACTAGACACGCACTTGTATGTAGCATTGCATGGCATATCGCCCTTGGGTGTACAGAAACAGGTTGAAAAGCCGACATTTCCTTATAAGTAAACGAGATAGCCATGAAAGACTGATTTCTCGGGCGCATGGGGGTGCCTAATACCTTCCCCATGCGTAACAGGGATCCATACCCAACTTTTTGGTTCATGATGACCTTTTCCGTTGGTTTATTGCATAATTTTATTGTTTTAAAACGATTTTCCTCATCTCCCGTTTTTAAGTAGACTAGGTGGTGACTCCCGCATTTTTATCATTGTTTTTATCGCTTTTGCCGTGACTTCGCTGACCCTCGTGCATTTGGCCTTTCGCGCCACGCCCGAGGCTATCGCCAGCATGGTTACAGCTTATGGGTACTATTCATGGTGTTGTTCACCTATGAGATAAAAACAACACCGGTCTCATCACAAGCATTCAAAAATCACAAATAATATACCAAAATGAAGATCAAGAGACGATCTATCATTTGAGACAGAAATCACAGCGATTGGATACATGTAGCTCGAGAAAATCCAAATCAAAGCTAATAGTTACTATTCATCCAAGCTCAATAGATGTAGCAAATAATGGCATCAAATTCTCTAAAAATCACCCAAAACATCCACACACATTAAATCCACAGAATCATGCTCCTATAATCACATTGAGCAATAAAAAGGAAAGTCTATAGGGTGTGTACCTCCATCGACGATGAACAGTGACACAGACGACGACGTCCACCTCCCTGTGGTCTCCTCTTCCTTAAACTGTACAAGATCTCCTCCTCCTCCTCCTCTCCTCCACTAGATGTCAATGTTGATGGTGACGAGCTCCTCTCCTCCTCCCTCTCTCTCGTTTCTTGTCTCTCTCTGCTTCTCTCTTGTTATGTATATAAAAGGGAGAAGAGAAGAAGAAAGAACGACAAGAAAGGGAAGGAAGGAAAAGAGAAAAGAGGCTCTTGAGTCCTCCCCACACTTTCACCTCCTCTTCACTTGCTCCCCAAACAGAGACGGGAACAAAGCCACCGTCAAAAAGCATCGAGCTAAAGAAGAACCTATGCACACATCTGTGGTCACAAGTGTGTATGCCCAACCATGAGACCGACACCCAGCAACCCGCACACCGACTTAGAGACAACATGACAAGCACTCTCCAGGCCATTGCCACATACATGCAAGGCTATAAGCACAAAACAATAGCTATACAACCACTTACAGCTCAAGTGGCTTGTGCTAGAAGAGATTAGCTACCAGGGCTCGCCAACAACCACCACAACCCAAAAACAATCCTCAGGGTCTCCACAAGGTTTCACACAGCATCACGACCTCAAAATACTAGGACATGATGTCTAAAACTCAGTTGCAATGCCAAATCCACCAAAGTGCAACTTCAGTCCTGGGTCCTAAATATTGAATTTTTTGCACCACAAATACGCTCTAGCAACTTGTGCCAGCAATCTTTGCTAGCAACCTGTCCTAGCAACACGTGGTTGACCCTCACAAACCACAAGTGTTAAACATGTGCCTACCTGCATTCAACATAAGATACACCGCACTCTATATCTAATACCAAGAAAGTCAGAAAACACCAATGAAATATCTGACTCAAAGTGTTGTTCGGATCTAGGTCGTTACAATTGTATTTCAATATAATTTGTTTTCTAGTTTGCCATGATAATAGAATTCTGAATTGTACTTCATATAGTCTAAATTTCTGGTATGAAATGTATTCTCGTCATGAATTGTATTTCATGTATTCTCTTCATGGATCTTAATGTATTCTTGACATGCCTACCATTGATGAATGTATTCATGTATTCTCTTCATGATGATCAATATTTTCAATGTATTCTGAAAACAAATCCTGCTAAACCATCTAATAGACAAACATAGCACTTCTAGAACTTTTAGGCATACTATTGATATATTTGCTAAAGTGGCATGCATGAATATCCTTTTATATCTGAAATGAACACAACATTCTTAACAGCACAATATACATTACCAAATAAAACATCATTATATGCACCCTTACGCAAAAGAATAGGAAACTCAAGGCTGTTCTAATTATTGCCATGCAATAATTTAATTTCTTTTGCCGTTTTAATTATTATAACTTTCTTTTGTAAAAAGTAATGTCTTCACATCGTGATTGAATGTATACATGAGTCGTGGATGGAAAAGTATTTAACAATTTTCAACGTAGTGTTCAAATTTTGTGGATTTTGCATATAGTCAAAGTCAAGGCATTATGGAAAGTGATGGTAAGATTATATGTCCTTGTAAAAAATGTACACTACTAAAAAACAATTGAGAAAGGATGTAGAAATGCATTTGTATAAGAAATAATTTGTAAAAGGCTACAAGTGTTGGTTTAAACATGGAGAGACTTTCCCTTGTCATGAAAATATTACTCCTGTTAGTATAGATCCTATTATAGATATAGTGATGGATGCGGCAGGCCCTGAGTTCAACCTGTTTGCTGATAAAGAGTCACATGGGGAATCTCAAGAGTTTTATGAGTTATTAAGAAAGACAAAGGAGTCATTGTGGCCAGGTTGCAAGAATTACACAAAGTTATCGATCATGTCTTAGTTCTTGGCTTTGAAAATCAACTACAACATGACAGATAATTGTTTTGACGCCATGATAGGTAAAATCAAGAAAATGCTATTAGAGAACCATGAATTGTCAAAAAACTACTACATGATGAAGAAGATAATGAGAAAAATGGGGTTGACAAAGATGAAAATTGATATTTGCTTAAAACATCTCATCCCGTACTACAAGGAATCAAAGACAAATTAGAGTGTCCAAAATGTCATAAGCCCCGTTATAAAAATGACCCAAAGACACATGTACCTCAAAAGTTTCTTTGTCACCTTTAGCACCGAGACTATATTCCAGAGAGACTGCAAAAGATATGACATGACACGCATGTAACCATGCTGGCGATAGCCTCGGGACTAGGCACGAAAGGCCAAATACACGAGGACCGGCAAAGTCACGGTAGAAATAAAATAAAAATGCAGGAGTCGCCACCTAGTCTATTAAAATGGAAGATGAGGAAAACCATAAAAGAATCATTTAAATCATGCATATAAATAACCAATGGACAAGGTCTTTGTAAACCAGAAATGGGTAAGGATCCCTGTTACGCATGAGGAAGGTATTAGGCACCCTCGTGCGCCTGATAAATCGGTCTTCTATAGGTTTCTCATTTGCTTATGAAATGTCGGCTTTTTAGCCTTTACTGTACGCCCGAGGGTGATATGCCATGCCATGCTAAGTGAGTGGTGTTTAAAGCTAAAAATAAGGGTGCAGGGAGTGCAGGGGTGTGTCCTAATGCTCAGAAATATCACTCACATATCGAGTCAAGTGTCGATGCAAATATATTACATAAATAAGATCAAGGATCTAAGTATTTTGAGCGATTTTTCATCCTTGCTTTACTACATGCAATGTATGATCTAACATGCACAAGAGGCTTGAAAAAAGAATTGGGTCTTCCTAGTATATCAAGGAAGAAAACCGGAGAAAACTAAAAGCAAATCGAAGCAAGAAATCATGCTAAAAACCATGCAAAAAACCTACTGTGTGCTATTGAAAACAGGTTGATGCGCCTGTTAGGTGTGCCAGACTGGTGCTTCAGTCAGGTGCACCACCTAGGTGCTCCTATGTGGGCCAGAAAGATGTGCCACCGAAGATACCAGAAAGCCATGCAGTGCAATGTCATATAAAGGCATTCCAGAAAGTTATGCAATGTAAAAGTCCTTGTAAAAATGGAAGATATCCTTTAAAAATGAAAGACATGCAAGTATGAGAAGCTCATGGATCTTGTGCTCAAGGGCTAGTAGTCTCACACAAGGCCACATCCTACTCATGCCGAATGAAAACAAGGTTCAGCCATGTCACAGGATCATGAGCTGATGCATAGAATCTCCATAGAGAAGCAAAGTGCAATCAGCCTTCCAGATGTTGAACCATGGACTGAAGATACAGAGTGTACAATGACTAGAAAACAATATCAGTTGAGGTTGAAATCATGCATGCAAAATCATGAAATATCAGAGAATCATCGCCTAAAGAATCAGACCCAAAGTCATTTGGGAAAACATGCAGATGAGGATGAAGAAGAGGGTGATTTGCTCTCTGACCAGTCTGGTGCACCAGAATGGTGCGCCAGAGTGGTGCTCTGGTGAGGTGCGCCTCTCTAGTGCGCCAGATTGGTGCTCCTCAGAAAATCTAAATCAGACTGCAGCCTGATCCAGAATCTGGTCTAGATTCAGAGATAAGTGATTTTCTTTTTTAATTAAGCCAGTTATGCAAATGATGGAAACTGAAATATGATGAGATGCAAATGAACAGAAACCTTTCTTTTTATTTGATTCAAAAGCAAAATAAGTCATGGGTTCATGGCTGAAGATACTTGCATGAGATTCTAAAGCATAAGAAATGGGTGCGTGTGCTTAGCCATTATATGCATATGATGGATACATGAAGAACATATCTACTGCACAATTCCTAATATATACGTGCATGAATCATGGTTCCTTGTGTAAAGAAATAGAAAAGGAAAACTACTCATAGGAATAACAAGGTGCAGATTTTATCTTAAAGATTTACATGTAGAGTATCTCGCATAGGAAACAAACAATCTTATCATAGGTCTCTCATGTAAATAGCAAAAAATCAGATTATATATGAAGTCTAAGGCATGCTTTATCCAATGCAAGAACTAAGATTTAAAAATGAAAACAAGAAGAGAGGAACCTACTTTGTCAAAGGTGTTTCTTCTTAAAGAACCCAAGATAATATGATCCTTGTTGCTTTGGAAGGGCTGAAGATGCTTTGGAATGCAAGGGAATACTCCAGAAAACGAGAAAAGGTTGCTGGAAAGAGTATATGGCTTGCTCAAGATGCTCTCTTAGATCAAGATTGTTGAATCAAGGTTTTCTAACCTCTCCCAATGGTTGCCTATAGGGGTCCTTATATAGGATTTCTCAAGGGTAACTCCTAAAGAATACAAGTAGCCTCGTCAACGAAGAGCCTGGGAAGATTCCAAGGCATATTCGTTGGTGGAGGTTACAGCCATGGGAGGTGGAAAGCCAGCAGCCAGCAGCCTGAGAAGTGGTTGCGCGCCAGCTTTGTGCGCTAGGTAGGTGTGCCATGTAGGTGTGCCAGCCTAGTGCTCCAGCTAGAGGCGCCACTCTTGTGCTCTTGCTTGGTGAGCTAGCTAGATGCTCTACCTTGGTGCTCTCCCCTACCTGTCTGGATTTCTAATTAGGCTGTGGGCCTGCTATAGGTTGGGGTTGGTTTGGCTAATGGGATTAGGTTTGCCACATCCAAAGCAACATATGGAAAGCTTATCTATGAGTCACCTCAGAATCGGGGTGTCTACAGATGCCCCTCCCTAAGCGAGGTCGAGGGACGAAAGAAACCAAGACTGATGCTCAGGGTTGACAAGATACCCCCATTTTGAGGTTATAGAAGGATGGTGTTTGCTGTAGGCAGTAAGTCACTTATCCGGTGGATGCACCGAAAGTCATGACTTGTTGCCAAATGCAAATGCAAATGCGAAATGCGTGCAGCTGCTGATCTACATGCAGGGGATGTAATGCAAATTCGGAAAACAAATGCAAGTGCCGATGCCAAAGGCCAATGCTGAAATGATAAAGAAACAATGGATGCTTGCAAGGTGATGCAATATTGAAGCTAGTGTTGAAGTGACAAGGCAAAAGTGATCCTGCACACAAAGGGGACCACTGGCAGGGAAATGATAAGTTGTCGGACTCATCAGCCGGATTATTGAGGGAATCAACCTGAAGAGACGGGATATGACAAGCCAGCTAAGTCTTGTCATCTTGATCGCCAAACAGTATGACGGTTGTCAACCGAGTAGTTAGGGATACCAACCCAAGGGGAAGAGAGGCATGACAAACATACCATTTGTCAAGCAAAATAGAAGGCCCTGTCTGCACGGACCAAGGGCGAACAAAGAGATTTCGTGCCTGCGAAAACTCGAAAGAGAAAGGACGTTGACTGCCCGGCCAAAGGGTCAAACAACTGGATTCCAAGCTCGCAAAAACCCAGGAGAGAAAGAATAAGGACCTTGACCGACCGATCAAAAGGTCAAGTAGTTGGATTTCCTACCTGGGGAAATCCGAGAGAAGGGCTAGGCCTTGATCATCCGGTCAAAAGGTCAAGCCACTGGATTTCCTGCACGGAGAAATCCAAGAGAAGGGCTAGGACCTTGACCATCCGTTTAAAAGGTTAAGCCACCAGATTTCCTGCCTGGGAAAATTCGAGAGAAGGGCTAGGACCTTGACCATTCGGTCAAAAGGTCAAGCCACCGGATTTCCTGCCCAGGGAAATCCGAGAGAAGGGCTAGGACCTTGACCATTCAGTAAAAAAAGGTCAAACCGTCGAATTTCCTGCCCAAAAAAATCCGAGAGAAGGGCTAGAACCTTGACCATCCGGTCAAAAGGTCAAGCCACCGGATTTCCTGCCTGGGGAAATCCGAGAGAAGCCAGTGACATTGACCGCCTGGTCAAAGTCAACAAACTAGATTTCGCGCCCGCGAAAATCCAGGAGGGGTAAAGGACATTAACCGCCTGGTCAAAGTCAACAAGCTGGATTTTGCGCCTACGAAAATCCAAGAGGGCAAATGACATTGACCGCTTGGTCAAAGTCAACAAGCTAGATTTTGAGCCCACGAAAATCCAAGAGGGGCAAAGGACATTGACTGCCCGATCAAAGTCAAGTTGAATTTCGCACCCGCGAAAATCCAAGAGAGCAAATGACATTGGCCACCCGGTCAAAGTCAACAAGCTGGATTTTGCGCCCGTAAAAATCCAAGAGGGCAAATGACATTAACCGCCCGGTCAAAGTCATGAAGCTGGATTTTGCGCCCGCGAAAATCCAAGAGGGGCAAACAACATTGACCGCTCGGTCAAAGTCAAGAAGTTGGATTTCGCGCCCGCAAAAATCCAAGAGGAGGAAACGACATTGACTGCTCGGTCAAAGTTAAGTTGGATTTCGCGCCCGCGAAAATGAGAAGGATCTCATCCGCTAAGAAGGAGATCATGAAAAATCAAAACGATGATCCCTGGATTGTCCCTCGAGGAAGGAAAATGGCAATGGTACCTGAAGGGCAAAACTGTAAATATGCTGGCTGTTGATGCTGTGATGCAGAAACTAGCATTTTTGCTGAGATGCATGTACAATCTCTTCTTGCTGGAATTTTCAACCGAATGTGGCATTGTTTGCAAAAGGTGAGGACTTATTTGCAAATGTCCAAAACTTGAGGGCATTATTGCAAATTGCCTAATCATGACAGCCTTCTGATTGCTGAATTACCATTGTGCTGTGACATTCAAGATTCTGCTGTATATCAACAAATGTCTGCTTCAAACTAAACTTCCCACATCCTTTGTGGACTATTCTACAGATTTACGAAACGTAGGGGTTTTCTGCAAATTATCCAATCTGGTGCATTTTGCGGGCCATGTGCTTGACACTGTATATTATGCTCTTGGAGTGTAAGCTGTGAAGTGCTAGGGGCTGAAACGTAATTTCCATCGCTATTTTGCATTATGAACCTTATCCATTAATTATTTGCAGAAGGGGCCCACTGAATAACTGTCATAACTGCCAATAGACACCCTTCATTTCTCCCTGCTTACTGGGATTGCAATTGAGCTTATGCTACTTGGCTTTTTCAAGGTTCTGCTATCATTTTGCTTGACTTCATATGTCCAAAGTAACACTTACATGCATACATATATTTTGTGATTTTAATTATTTTTCTTTTTCTTTGAAAGGGCGCGCCTCTTCTTCTTCCTCCTCATTCCCGTTCCTCATACGAAAACCCATTCCGCTTCCCCTTCTCTTCTCTTCATCTCTCCACTTTCTCCACCCCTCTCATCCTCTTACGGCAGCGGCGCGTAGGAGGTGCGTCGACGGGGTGCTCTCGATTGGTGGGGGGATCCGGCGTGTCGGCGTGGTGCGGCAAGCTGCAACGACGGCTGATCGACGGCGGCATGGACCGAACCCTTCAAGACTGGATGGATAGAGGCTCGCCGGCGAAGGTGTTTCCGATCCCCTATCCTCAATCTTGCTTTGTGCTTGAGTTTGCATTTTCTTTGATTCTCTCTTGGGTGGCGACCGGACGGAGGGGTTTGGCCGTTGGGAGATGACGAGTTTTGGTGTGGTGACGCGGGGTAGGTTGGTAGTGGTGCCGTGAAGATGAAACGGGTTGGCTATATGGTGGCGGGTCGGCGATATGGCGGCGGAGTAATGGCCATGAGGTGGCGGGTTCCGGCAGGCTGGACTGCGCGGTGGCTGTATGGTGGCGGGTTCCGACGGACTGGACCGTGCGGTGGCTGTATGGTGGCGGGTTCCGGAGGTGGTTCTTGGTGGTAGATGGGTTGGCCATAGGTAGGCGATGGGTTGGCCGTGGTGGTGATTTTGGAGTAGTGGTAATGGGTTTGGGTACAAAAAAAGCTTGCTACTATTTGTGCCACTGATTGAATGCCATGATTCATCTTTCATGCTATTTGAAGTATGGTTTATGAACTACTTTGAATCCACATTGGTCACACGCTTTAATGAATTGCTAAACCATGCTTTAAGAAAGATGATAGCTTTTGCAGAATATTCCCTAACAAGAAAATATTGCCATATAAATCGCACATTTCCATGAAACACCGAGCCATAACTGTATGCCTGTTTATTTCTGCCACCATATGCCATATGCTTTATTTAAATGCCATGCCCCTTCTATTTCGCCTATTTTTGCTTATAATGCCATGCCTGACCTTGTTTGGATTCCATATGTCATTGTCTTGCTTTCTGTTTTCATGTAATATTTACACTTTTGTAGGATGATCCAGTTCCCGAGGAGGTGATTCCACAGTCCTCATGAGATACGCCATCTAGTTCTTGCTCCTGGCGGCGAGGTAGTTCTTCGAGGTGATGTGCCTCCAGCAGTTCGACTCCTGCCGTCCCTATTGAGGTAAGCCCAAACTGGAAGAAAAATTTGCATATAATTCTAGTGCCTTCTCTGGCAAATGCATTTTCAGGAGTCCGACAATTTCGAGGGGCGGCTGCTAAGCGACCATCATATCTGCGAGGGTCCCGACTTTGGGGTAATTTCCTGCCTTGATGCTTTATAAGTTGCTTTCTGACATGGTATTAATTCTGTTTTTTAAAATTTCAAGCTGGTGATGCAAACCAGATAATGCAGTGTCATTGGGCCTCAATGCTAGACCACTTCCACCGCCTGCCCGAGTTTCTGCAGGATTTTCTCCTTCACCGGTCCCCATTCGGTGGCTTACTGCGTATTCCAATCATACATGGCCACTACTACTTCTTTTGAGCTCTGGTGGAGAGGTGGAGGTTTGAGACACACACCTTTCACTTTCCATTCGACGAGCTGACTATCCTGCCTGATCAGTGGGCCTTGCTGATAGCCTCCCCTTCGGCGACGAGCCGATCATAGGCGAGACTACTCATGGCCTTCACCTTGCCCCTGCGCACCTGGGCCGTGTTCCTCCTAAGCCACCTAGGGGGAAACACATGATCACTGTGGGGTGGCTGAGAGAGTGGGACCAGTTTTGGCCCAACCCCGAGCCTGACAGGGATGAGGCGGACTTTGTGCTGAGGCATTTTCTGCTGGATTTGTTAGCAATGATCTTCTGTGACTCGTCTGCATATTGTATTCATGCTGATTGGTTAGCGTATTTAACCAATCTAAAGCATCTGGACCACTATGACTGGGCTAGCACCAGTTACACTTGGCTGATCTACAGACTTGACAACATAGTCAAGCTTGGGTGCCGCTCCTATGTGGGACTATATCCTTTACTGACTGTGAGTGTTTACTTTCACTATTTTTGCAAAACAAATTTCCTCTTCGCTTAATATCTAATAAACTGACTTTTGTCTGCTATTGCCAGTACTGGATTATGGAGCATATCACACTGGGGCATAGCTTCGGTCGCCTCCGTGACGAGCTTCTACCACTCCCTCGTCAGTGGGTCGAGCCTGACCATCGAGCTACTGCTGGGGTTTATAGTTACGAGTCCTACCAGTATCTGCTGGACTTAGTAGAGCTCGAGGATGTAAGTTTTTTTGCTATTAGACTTCAATTCTGTATGCCTGTATTACCTGCTTTGCTTACAATTATCTGTTTCTGTAACAGGTTCACCTACGCCCATTCTCCAGATATGATGGCTTTGATTGGGTTCCTCTGAATTCTGGTCGCGTTCTGAGGGACAAGCAGGTGAAGTTTTTCTGTATGAAGAATTCGGCATATTTTCTCCCGGGGCGCGTGAGGCACCAATTTATGAATGAATTCTGCATTCCTGCCCCTCCTCCTGCCGACATGGATCGCCCAGCCTCTACTCATTCTATGGCCAAAAGTCGGCATGCAGCAGCTATGGCTTCCCAGGACAGGCATATCCTTCGAGAAGTCAATTACACGGATTACTTGGCTTCGTACAGACGAGTTGGGAAGCCGTATCTGTTTGAGGAGGCTGTGCGGGATAGCCAGCGCGGGATGTGGTATGCCTCCGACTGGGCCAAGGTACTTGATTAGAATCTTTGCTTAACACCTCCATGCATATGATCTATATAAATCTGATATTTGTCATAATTCAACAAGGCTTTGAAGAACAATTCAGTGCCTTTATGCTGATATCCGACGAAAGAGGGTAAAACTTTTACTTTTGCAATTTGCCATTTCTCTACAGTAGGCCTGACATATTTGTAAACTTGCAGGAACTGCGCTGGCGCAACATCATTCGGGTATTCCTTTCTCTTTCTTTCTGCTTTTGCTATTTCATTTAATAATTCTGGCTACTAACACAGGTCTCGATGTTGCAGCAAGATTTCCCAGCTCATGAGGTGAACGCAGCCAGTAGTGGGGAATTCACCATGGAGGCATCTGAGGAGGATCGCTCAGACACTGAAGTTTCTCAGAGGGTCCAGAGTTCTGCTGCCCATTCTCAGGCTGCTACTGCAGCTCAGTGGTCGCGTCGGATCACTCGACGAGGCGTCCGTCTTTTGGCCAAGTGTTTCCAAGAGGCGTCATCCGACGAGGAGGAGTCAGACGAGGGATAGCTATCTTTAGTCTTTTGCTATAGTCAAGTCTTGTATTGACATTGGAATACTGTAAACATATTTAAGAACGCTTAGAAATGACAAATTTCAATTGGAATGCGCCCCTCTCTTGGGGTATTACTTGTGTATGCTGTATGAAATTTCCTATGCAAATTCAAGAAAATGGCACCATTTTGGCGAGGTCCAAATTTACGAGAGGTGCTGCTGAATTTTTAAGTTGTTTGGGGCACCGCTGAGGTGCGCCTTTGATATGCGCCACCGTGGTGCGTCTCCAAAAATGGTCAGCTTGATTTCCTTTTCTGCTAAAACCTCTTGCTTATAACCTCGCATTCCCAGCGAGATGCACCGCCGCCCCTCTCCGCAAACACCCTCAAATCTTCAAAACTTGCTTGTAGCATCTTTCTTTGATCCATTCTGGACTTCGACTGTGCTAATACAATGGTACGTGAATGCTTTGCTGTTTTTTGTACTGATTTTCATACCTTGCTATATGAGAAGGAAGAGCAATCCACAGATCTCGTTTTTGCAATGTTATTTCAGATCTACAACAAGATAAAATTTTCTGAGCATGTTGTTTTTGATTTTATATTAAGATCATATGTTGTTGGATCACTCATATTTGCCTCATATTTATGTCAAGTTCTGCTCTTTTACTGCCATATCTGGCCCAAATTTGTGCCCACAGAGTTATCCCACCATGGTGACCCCAAAACATTGTTCAGATGCTCTGCGCGGCATGATTGATGCTTTAACAGCTGCGGATCGCGAACAACTACGGATTTGTGGCTTATCCTCCTCACTTTTAAGTATTACTAAAGTAAAGGTTAACTGGCATCTACTATGCACTGTGGCTCAATTTTGGAAGCCGGCTTTACATGTTTTCCGCATTGGGCAAATAAAAATGACTCTGACTTTGGAAGAGGTCAGACGGATATACGGCCTGTCGCCATTCATGTCCCCTCCCGTCTTCACTTGCCATGACAACTACGTTTCAATTTTGAGTCGACTGACTGGTTTGACCAGAAGCGTCTGTGAAAAAAACCTTATCTGCAGAGATGGATCTACTACCATGGTGCGCCTGGATTATTTTGATGAGATTATCAGCGCCCGCTCCTCTTTAGGCATCCTGTGGCTTCATAGTTTTGTGCTGTGCTTCCTTGGGGAGCTTATTTTTAGCCATGGCCGAACGACTGTGGCTATTGAGGTGGCAGAAATAGCCTGGGTGATGGTTATTCGCCAAATCGATCTTGCACCTATTCTCCTTGTAGAGACCTATGTCAGTTTGGACTGGGCACTGAAGCACTCTCGGCATTTCCATGGTTGTGGCGCCCTGGTGCAAGTAAGCAAACCATTTTATTTAAATACCCCGCTGTGCTTATCTTAACTATGCAACCCAATTTTGCCAGGTTTGGTTTGTCGCTCATATGGGAGTGAAGGTTCTGCACCCTCGGCCTTCCGCATTTGAAGCTTATAGCCGCATTCATCATTCAAGGACACTTCCAAGTGTGCATGAGCTGTGTAGTAGATTGCGGAATCTCGCTGAGGACACGGTAACATGGTGCATTATATCCTCAACTTCAAGGACTTTTACTGCCTTTTTTAATGCTAGGGACATGCGGCTAGTGGTTCTTCCTGGGCTTGCAGGCGACGTGGAATATCACCCTGTCCGTGTTCTTCACCAATTCAGCTTCTGCCAGGACTCTATTGAGTAAAGTCCCAGTCTCGATTCTTATAAAAGGTATATTGTTGGCTCAAAATGTAACAACATCAAGGTTGGCCCGCAAGACACGTGCTGGCATTAAATCCTCCGATCTCGCCATTACTGAGGGCTCTGGTTGTATAGTGGAATATGAAGCTGAAATAAGAGAGACATGGCCCATAAGTGAGATACCGCCTAGTGGCACTTGCTTCACAAGGGCCAGCAGTTCCAAGAGGCCGAGAGTTGATTAGCAAAGTTTGTATCAATGATGGACCATAATAAAAATGTGCTTGCATTAATGTCATCTTGACTTGTTGTGCTTGTCCATGCATTTCATAGAACTGCTCCCACGATTAATTTAGCCGGCATGTCCCTGGCCATAGATTCTTCCAACTAAAGAAGCGACTAATCATGCCCCTAGTCGAATGCTTACTTGCCCATATTACGACTCAAAAAGGCAGCTGGCATGCCCCTGGTCGGAATATGGCCAAATGCCTTGTAAAGTGATATGCAAATATGCTTGATCTAAGATATTAGATGTTATGCAAAAAGTGCAATGTAGAGATGGGATTAATGCATAGATATTGGTTCCCTCAGCGCCGAGGAAGCCTGTATTGCAACTGTAAGAAGTGAAACTGTCCTCGACTCATGTAGCACTAACCTAGAAACTTAGGTTTACCTGTGGCTCTCCTTCAGATATTATGGACTTCATGCCAAAATCTTGGGGCCCTACACCTACTCTTTTAAGGATTCATATTTTTTCTCTCCCTCGAAGGCATGCTGACTTACCTATTCCTGCTTGGAGGTAATATACACCTAAGCTAAGGGGTGGCTGCTCTCATTTGTGTTAAAGGGGTGGCTAGTCCCTTTGTAGGAACTATAGGTGCATGCATCGACTCCTCTCCAAGTTATAAAGTAGGGATAGGGTCGTCCTGTATGCCTTTTCTCAGTGGAGCTGGCTTCTGTCTACTACTTCTGTCTTCTCATTTCTTTTGTGCTCCAGAGTCTGTATTTTTTCTTTATTGCTCGCACTCTCACTAGACCCAACATTTTTACTCCCTCTGGAGATATAGGTCCCCGAGGAATTTTCACATTTCATCCATTTTATTGAAATCTCTCCCTCACATCCTAAGTTCCAAAGGTAGTGACACGTGAGGAAGACTGGACTCATCTTAAGCAGGCAGGCTTCCGATTTTCCTCATCAGGCAATGATAATGCTGTGCAAAAAGAAAAAGTAGGAGATTATTCATGTTATGCTAGGATGCGATAACCTAAAATATTAGTAGGCGAAAAGAAGAAACATGAAAATGCATGGCTCACGGTGCAAGGTTTAGGATTGTCTAGGAGTCACTGGTAGTACTTCTTTAAGTAGGAAGCATTGACAGGCTCTGACTGCTCTCTATGGTCCATACCTTCAAGAATGATTGCACCTCCGGACAGGGCCTCCTTGACCAAAAATGGTCCGCGCCAATTAGGCCTATATTTTTCCCGTGCATCGGGCAAATGGATGGCACACAAAACCAAGTCTCCCGGTTCAAAGTTTCTGGGTCGGACTTTCTTTTGATAAGCTCGGGCCACTCTCTTCTGGTAGCATTGGGCCTGATGCAGAGCTTGTAATCTATGCTCATCAATCAAATCTAGCTGAACACATCGATCTTGTATCCATTCTGCCTCTTCTAATTCTGCCTCCTTCAAGATTCTTAACCACGAAATCTCGACTTCAAAGGGAAGGACTGCCTCCATGTCATACACCAAAGAATAAGGTGTTGCTCCTGTTGATGTCCGGATGGAGGTCCTGTAAGCCCATAATGCGTAGGGCAGTTTTTCATGCCAATCTTTGTGAGTTTCAGTCATCTTCTTCAAGATTTTCACTAGATTCTTATTAGCCGACTCTACTGCCCCATTCATCTGCGGTCGATAGGGGGAGGATCGGTGATGCCTGATCTTGCAATTCTGGAGGAAATCCTCAACTCTCTTTGCTATGAAATTAGTTCCGTTATCTGAAATGATAGCAAATGGAATCCTATATCTGGCGACAATATTATTCTTGATGAATTTCTCTGTAACAGCTGTTGTGACTGTCTTGTATGATGCCGCCTCGACCCATTTTGTGAAATAATCGATGGCTACCAGAATGTAACGGTGCCCATTGGATGTAGTAGGATGAATGGCCCCGATAACATCAATTCCCCAAGTAGAAAATGGCCAGGGTGATGACATGCTATGTAATTGTTGCGGGGAGCATGTATGAAATTGCCATGTATCTGGCAGTTATGGCATCTTCTGACAAATTGGCAGTAGTCTGTTTCCATAGTGGACCAGAAATACCCCTGCAACATAATTTTCTTGGCTAAGAGAACCCCATTCATATGTGGACCGCAGGTGCCTGCGTGGACTTTTAACATTAGCATATCCGCCTCCTTTTTGTCCACACTCCTGAGAAGCATTTGGTTATAAGACCTTCTATATAGCTGTTCGGCCCCGAGCACATATTTAGATGCTAACCGTGTCAAGGTCTTTTTATCTGATGCAGAAATGCAGGAGGGAAACTGCCAGACTCTAGGAAAGTTTTAATATCACTATACCAGGGAAGTTCGGTAGATGATGGTGCTTCTTGAATATGCATACAATGTGTTGGCTGTTCAATGCATGTGACTGAAATGTCTATGGCCTGTACTTTTGAGAGTGATAACCATGACGCCAAAGTTGCCAGAACGTCTGCATATGCATTCTTAGCTCGTTTCATGAAGGAAAATTTGACATCTTCAAATTCTTCAGTCAATTTCAGCAAATGTTCATGATATAACACAAGCTTTTGATCTTCTGTCATCCATTCACCATTGACTTGCGAAATAACCAGCATTACGTCTCCATATACGTGGAGTTCTTGAGCTCCATGGTCCCTTGCCACTTGTAAGCCTAAAATGCAGGTTTCATAATCAACTTCATTATTGGTGCATTCAAATGTCAACTTCCTTGCAAAGGGAATTAGCTATCCCTGTGGCGTTGCTAGAACTGCACCGATGCCTCTTCCTTGTTTATTAACTGCACCATCGAAGTACAAACACCACTGATGCTCATTCTAGTTCCTCCTCACCCATTGCAAACAATATATCTTCATCTAGGAACTGGGTTTGTAACGGCTGATATTCTGGCAAAGGTAGGTCGGCCAAGTGATCCGCCATTGCTTGTCCTTTCACGGACTTCTGTGTGACAAAGGTGATATCGTATTGGGACAACATCACTTGCCATTTGACACATCTGCCCACCAAGGCTGGCTTATGGAATAGATATTTGATAGGGTCATGCTGACATAATAACAATACTGGATATGCCATCATATAATGCTGGAGGCGCTGTGTGGCCCACACCAGGGATAAGCAAACTTTCTCTAATGGGCTGTATTTAACCTCGCAGTCATTGAACTTTTTGCTAAGGTAGTAGATAGCCTTCTCTTTGCACCCAGATTCATCGTGCTGACCCAGAATTGCGCCCATTGAATGTTGTGTTGTAGAGAGATATAACAGCAAAGGGCGCCCTAGCGTAGGGGTAACTAAAACTGGGGGCTTCACCAGAAGTTGCTTGATTCTATCAAAGGCCGCTTGACATTCATCATTCCAGCAAATCTGGGTGTTCTTCCTCAGTAACTTGAATATGGGTTCACATATAGGCGTAAGTTGTGCAATGAACTTGCTGATATATTGTAGTCGGCCTAATAAACCACGAATCTCTTTCTCGGTGGTTGGAGGAGGCATGTCAATAATAGCTCTGGCTTTGTGGGGGTCCACTTCAATTCCCCTCTGACTAATGATGTAACCCAGTAACTTTCCAAAGGATACCCCAAATACACACTTGTTGGGGTTCAGGCAGAGCTTATACTTTCGCAGGCGCTCAAACAACCTTCTCAAGCAGGAGAGATGGTCCTCGGGCTCTTTAGATTTGGCAATCATGTCATCCACATAGACTTCAACCTCCTGATGCATAAAATCGTGGAATAAAGCTGTCATGGCCCTTTGGTATGCTGCACCTGCATTCTTCAACCCGAATGGCATGACTCTGTAACAGAAGACTCCCCATGGAGTGATGAAAGATGTCTTCTCCATATCTTCTTCAGCCATTTTGATCTGATTATATCCGGAAAACCCGTCCATAAATGACAACATCTTATGCCCTACAGTGTTGTCTACTAGAATATCGATGTGAGGGAGTGGGAAATCATCTTTGGGACTTGCTTTGTTGAGATCTCGATAATCGATGCACATGCGAAACTGTCCATCCTTTTTCGGTACAGGCACCACGTTGGCGAGCCATTCGGGATACAACACGACCTTGAGGAAGTTGACTTTGTGCTGTTTCATGATTTCTTCTTTGAGCTTTAAAAGCCATTGGGGTCGCCATCTACAAAGCTTCTGCTTGACTGGCTTTGAATTTGGTATCAGTGGTAATGTATAAACTACCACTTCGATGTCTAGTCCCACCATGTCATCATAGCTCCATGCAAATACATCTACATATTCTTTTAGAAAAGCCATAAACTCTGCCTTTGCTTGTGGTGATAAATTGGCACTGATGTGTGTTTCTTTGACATCTTCCGCAGTGCCAATATTGATAAGCTTCGTCTCCTCTTCTACATGAAGGTTTGGGCCTTCTAGATCATTATCATAGAATGGGATCTGTGATGGCTCATCCTCCCTATCTACTCCATGAACCTCATCCTCCTTTTCATAAGCGATTAGCTCTGACAGGATTTCTTTTTCAAATGCCGGGTCTGTTATGTCAACTGAGAAGATCTCTTATGATTTCGCTCCTTGATGGCGCTTAATGACTGTCACAGTGACTTTCGTGTTCTTGTATCGGCATTGTGCTACTTTTTTGGTTTCCCTGTCCAGATGATCTGGGGAGCTGGGAGTCCCTACCTCTGATGCTGATGCCACCTTATTTTTGTTTTTCGTTTTTGATTTTTTGATTTTTTGATTTTTTTTTGGTATTTTCTCTCTTTCTATTAGCTGTACAAAATTTTGCTTGCTGGCGAGATTGCTGCCGCCCGTCTCATTTGTGCTTGATTCAAGGTTTTGATCCTCACCCTGTAGGTGAGGCTTATACTGCCAATACCAACTAGACCCGCCTCCCTGCTGATAGGAGATTAACTCCAATGGTCTAGCATCCCTTCTGTCCGTCTCATGCAGGACCATAACTGAAACTTGGTCCTGGGGTAGTATTAGTGCTTCTGCTGGTGTTGATGTGGCAACTGCTTTGCCCTTCCTTATGCGATCATGCTTCGCTAGGTCTTCTGCAAGCACATCCAGCTGCTCCTGGAATAAGAGGTCCAGATCCCTGATGTCATCATCTGAGTCTGTTTCTTGGACCACTGTCTGGACTACTGATTGCTCTGTCTGACCACTATTCTGCATGATCTCCTGCTCTGTACCCTACTGCTCTAGCCGACCGCTGTCCTGATATGAATCCTCTAGACAGACCCAAGCTGATGGTGCTGACACTGCATATGAACTGTGGTTTGGATCCATAATGCCTGCGCTGATAAAGTTGGCTAAATTCCATGGAATAATCATCTTGGTAGACTTACCATGGCGTTGCGATCTCTTCCTCTGGCAGTACTGCTCATAACCCAAACCGTCTCGCTCAATCCATTCTTTGGCCTCGATCGGCTTGGCAATTCCTTGGCCATAACTCCCCAGAGGCGATATCCCCATTTGCGACACAAGTTATCGACCATCAAACAGGTGTTTACAGAAGTGACCAAATGGCTGGTAAGCTCTAAAGGTGGAATGAAATTAACCGGCTCAAACCGGTTAACCCGATAGAAGACATCAGAAGGTTTAGGCTCGAAGTGGATGGTTTGGGTGGCTATGGCAAAGACAGATTCAACCTTCTCCATATCCTCTGCCAGGACAACAACAACATTGTCATCCCAGCAGAACTTAATCATACGATGGAGGGTTGAAGGAATGATTTGATGCTTGTGAAGCCAAGGGCGTCCAAGCAAAAGATTGAAAGAGGGTTTGATGTCTACGACGTAGAATTCTACATCGAAGCGAGTAGGGCCTATAGTCAGGGGAATGATCAGGACCCCAAGCACATCATGATGCATATTATTGAATGTCGTCATCCCTTTCACAGCTGGTGTAATGTCCTCGGACTTGAATCCGATTGCACTTGCTGTGCGCAAGGGGCAAACATTTAAGCCTGCTCCATTGTCCACTAATGTTAGGGGGATGTAGAAGCTTCAATACTGCGCCGTGATGAACAAGGGGGAATTATGATTAGTGCTGAAAGGAGGTAACTCTAGGCTGAAAAAGGAGATAACCTTAGGCAACGCTATCATTCCTACCATGTTTTCTAGGGTAGCAGGCTTTATAGTCTGGGATACACGGGCAGACTGAAAAACCCTAAGGAAGGCTTCTCTATGCTCAGTCGATGTATGGATTAGGTCCTAGATGGAAATATCGACTTTAACCTTCTTAAGCTGGGCAGTGATGTCAGCTGAAAGTTGGCTGCTAGTGGTAGGATTGGGTGGCACTACTCTGGGCATAGGTGGTTGAGGGGAATGTGCTTGGAGCTGGACAGGGGCTGCTACTACAAGTGCTGGTGACCTAGATGGTTGGGCTTGCAATTGTTTAGGAATCAAAATTGGTGGGTTAGGCCTAGCTATTGGGTGTTTGTATACTCTGCCCGATCGTGTCACTTTTGTACACATTCCTGTGGCATAATTGTAAGGAACACGATGCATGTCGTGGGTCAGAGTAACAATAACCGAGGGGCGAGCTGCTAACTGTACAGAGATGTTTGAAGGATAAGGGTGAATAGGAGGATAAACCTAAGGATGCTGGGAGTATTGGTGAGGGTACTGGTGGGCCTGAGGGTGAGCTGGCTGACTTGGCCTATATTGGGGCCAGGCTGATAAATAGACTTGAGTTGGTGGCTGGGGATATACTACAGGCTGTGCCTCAGGATACTCCGACTCAACAACCAGACATATCATATGAATAGATTCCTCGGAATTGCCAAGGAAAGAACGATACAATTGGCAGGGAAAAGGGGACGACTCCTGTAGACACCCCAATTTTCTGAATTTGCAGGATGGAGATGTGGTGGCAGAGCTCAAACCCTCATCAGGCCATTTAATTCATGAAGACCCATTTGGTCCATTTGGGCCCACCTAAACCCATCTAGGTCCATGGGAGCCCACAAGGCCCATGGAGGCCCATGAAGCCCACTTAGGCCCATTGAGCCCAAATGAGTCCACCTTGGCCCAAAGCCTATAACATCAGCCAACATTCAGTTTAATTAAGCCAACATTTCAATCCAATTGAAACCAAAATTTTATTCACCCACATTAAACCATCTTCTTTTTTCTTCATTTTTTGCCAAATTCACCACATTTCATTGAACCCATTCTCTCCACCAAGCGTCACGAAATCAGCCTAAATCCACCTCCCTATTGAGCTCACCATCTCACTGTCGATCCAGCCAACAAGTCAGAGCACCCTCAGCCGTCGGATGGCTCGCTGGAGAGGCCAGGATCATCGTCCATCTCTGTCGGCGGGCAAGGGAGCAAACCAAAGCGCGTGGGGGACAGCCGTTGGCTGTCTGCTGAGCTGGCGTAACGGCTGTCGGAGGTTGTTGCTGTTCTGTTGGGTGTCGCGCGCTGAATCTGTTGCAGGTTGTTGGGTTCCGGTGGCCTATATAAGGAGACAGCCAACAATTCAGAAGGGACACACGAGAGGGAGCATTCAGAACATTTCCACCGCACGAGAAGGAGAGCAGAAAGAATTCTGAGAGAGTAGAGAGCGAGAGGAAGAATCCAGAGCTTGAGGAGCAACTCAGAGCTCCGACGGACTGTCTCCAACCAGGTACACTCTCTGAGCTCCTCCAGTCTTAATTCATAGCATCTAGGTCTTCTTCTTTGTTTCTGGTGCGATCCCAAGCAATCCAGAGGTGTTCTATGATCGGGATCGCCCTCCGGTGCCCCGCTGTCGCCAAACTCTGGCGACAGAGGTGGGGGGGGCAATCCAAGAGGCTTCTTGGATCCCCGAGCCTCCTGTCTTCCTCCTCTGGTCCTCCCGGAGCTCTCCGTGCCCCACCATTGCCGCTCCAACGCCTCCAGAAAGCCACACGAAGTTCGCCGGAAAATGCCACCTGAAGCCACCGTCGCCGGAGAAGAAGGCCTTGTCCGAGCCTTGCCGCGGTGATCCAGCCTCGCAGTGACCTTCCTCAGACTCCTGCAAGCGCACCTGAGCTTCCAAAGCCGCGCCACGACCGCAGGACCGCTGCAGCAACGCCACTCGCCAGAGGAAGCCACGGTGGCGACGGTCAGGCCACCACCTCGTGCCGGTCCGGAGCAGCCACGATGCCTCCCTCAGCCCTCCAGAAGCCTCCAAACACCGCGCTGCAGCCTCTAGAGGTCTCCTTCTCTCTCGGTGACGTCGCCGGAGCAGCCCGACGGCAAGCTGGGTGGGGAGGTCGTTCTGGCCTTTGGATTTCCCATCCGCTCCGTTGGATGTGTTCCTATCCTCTGTTTCTTGCTTCCTGTGGGATCTGATCTAAGATCAGACCACGTGAAGGCCTTCATCTTCTTTCCTTGATGGTCGTCAGCGATGAGCTCCGTTGCCGGTGCCGTCATCTGCTTCTTTTAAATAAAAACATAAAACACTTGTTGTTTTAATAAAATCCAGAAGTGTTTACTTTTATTGCACTTAGATCCTTTTTGAATTACTTTCTGGTCCTTTTATTACATATAGGTCCTGCAATCATTTTTCCAAAATATTTCGAATAAAGTTTTAACTGCAAATATTACATTTCTTACCCTGAACATTTAAAGTAATGTTTTCTGAGTTTAAAACTTTAATAAAAGCCCCCAGAGTTTTGAAACATATTTTCTTTCAGACATTTTGCTAAAAGGACCTTGCACTTTCTTAAAAACTTCCGGCAAGTTCATTTTCCTGTGAAAATTGCATGAAAGACCCTACACTTTCTCAGAATGTTTCTGATAGTTTCTTTTTACAGTGAAAATTGAATAAAAGCTCTTTCATATTTCAAAAACTCTCTGGATAGTTGTTTTTGTTGGTTAACTTGCATTTTAGCCCTCATACTTCTCTGAAACTTTTCCATAAGCATGTTTTCTTTGGACAAGTTGCATTTAGGCCCCTGAGTTTTACAGAAAACTTCCAGAAGGCTTATTTTGCTGTGAAAATTGCATAAAACTCCCTGACTTTATTTTTAAACATTCCAGAAGCTTGTTTTCATGGTTTATTTGCATTTTAACCCTCTGTTTTTACTGAATTTCTTCTGGATGCTCTGTTTGTTGGGTTGTTTGCAGTTTAGCCCCTGTACTTCATTGATTTTGCTTTGATTGCCTGTTTCCAAGGGTAAAATGACTATTTTGCCCCTGAAACTTTCTGCATCATTTCTGAGACATTTTATTGCATATTTACCCTGATTTAATGCTGAATTGATGTGCATGCATGCATTAGTGGGTAAATTGCATTTTAGCACCTAAAGAACTTCATTTCGCACTAGAGAGTATATTTGACCCTAGATTACGTCATACATGCATAGAATGTGTTTTCCTATGTATTTTCGCTGATTTGGGCTTCTGAATGTCAGTTTTCCTCGGATTTGGGCTTTTTGCACAAAACCCCCTAGACTTCTTCATATTTGCACTCACACTTGCATTTTGCATACTTTTCACATCTTTTCGCACAGTTTTTCCCGTCTTTTCTTCTTTGCTTGGTGCACACTTTCTAGTTATGTTCCGAGCTTAGTCTTCTCCTCGTTTTCTGGGTTTCCCTCGGTTTTCCGCAGTTTTCACTTGTTTTGGTTTTCTATCGCCCGAGGGCGTACAGTAAAAGGCTTACAAAGCCGACATGGTCCCGAAACAAGGATTATTTTTCCCCTTTTGATTTTCTCAGATTTATCCTCAATTTTCGCTGTTTTGCGAGACGCATTCCGAGAATTTCACAATTTTCACGATTTTCCTCATCGCCCAAGGGTGTACAGTAAAGCGACATTAACAAATGCCTTCATTTGACCCTCATATTAACTTTTTTCCTTTGATTTCACTTCTCCTTGATTTGGCATGTTTTCAGTCACCTTCATGCATGAGCATATAGAATAAGCAAGCATACATTCATCAGACCATTGACATTAGGAATCCTAGAAAGACCGAATTTTCTCGAGCACATGGGGGTGCCTAACCCCTTCCCCATGCGTAACCAGAATCCTTACCCTTTCTCTGGCCCGCATTCATCTTGCATTATCCATTAGGCACGGATCACACATGCATTCTGCATTTTGTTTTGTT
>JAMKQA010009704.1:0-24040 GCA_024699735.1 Posidonia australis | reverse complement strand
AATGTCCTCGCAAAGGTCATTAGCGAGGAAATTGCGAGGACATTGGGAGGACTTAGTGAGGACATTTGTCCTCGCGATTTCCTGTTTTTCTAGTAGTGCTGCCTCAGTTTTTGCTTTGACTTTACTTGATCTCATGCGTTCAGTCTTTGCGCCTCACACGAGTGATCGTTGACATCATTACAGTTAGGATTAAGACATAATATCTCATCTTCCCTATTCATCAATCTTTAATACCTTTGCTTGAGAGAACAGTGTTGACGACTCTCATACAGTGGGTCTTTATAGTTTTGTATTTTGCATCTTGTACCATTGTTTTCATCATGCAATGGTTGATTTAGACTAGGGTTGGGTGAGGCACATGCCTTACCTTATTTTTTTAAAAAATACCAAGGTAATATACAATTTATCCAATTAAAAATGCAATTTACATAGGTAAAAATGTAACATGCCTCACCTCAGCCCTAATCACCATTATCTTGAATCCCATTCCCAGCAATAGTAGCAGAGGCATAGAGGTGTCGACCAACTGCACCACCACGACACCAAGAGTCCAAGACGGACTTCCTCAACTGCCTCCGTTGAAACCACCATCGACGCCTCCTCCTCCTCCTCCTCCTCCTTCTCCTCTCCTTCTGCTTGCTACTCCACCACCAAACCCATCTCCTCTAGCTTCTGCTCGATTGCACCCCCACTGACGCTTGCTACTACTCCTGGTGTTCCAACACCACTAATCTCACCTTTGGCAAAGTGTAAATCGGCACTAAGCCCACCTCTAGCTTTTATTGTTAGAAACAAAATGTAATTTTTGTTCATAAAAGTGGTATTTTTTTAGCTAGGAGAAAAACAAATTAGCTTATTTTTTGAAAAAAAGAACTATCAAATTAATCTTTTATTTTTGATTTTTGAAAAGAATAAGGAAGGAAGTGTGACGAGAAGAAGTGCCTAAGACCCTCTTATTAGATTTATCTAGACTGATGAAGAAAAGAATGACAGAGACAAAGTATTTAGTGTAGAAGTTCTCAACGTACGAGTCCTGGATTAGCTAATGATGTATGTATAGTTTTTTTGTAAAGTTGATATATGTATAATTTTGGCATTGAATGCATCCTTTTCTATTAGCTGATTTATGGTAGCTAGAAATCAGATCAATGTTATAGAATGCCTTTTTTCTTTGAAATGATAAAATATTCATTAAACGACAAACGATAAGGAGATATGTATCTGTACACATCCATTGGTACATGCAATGTAATTTATTTAAATTATTTTTTGTTTATTTAGTTTTCTCTTTTTTATTTATGTGTAGTTATATTTTACAAACAATTATGAACAAGTATTTGATTAAAGCTACGAAATAAAAAAACTTTTAAACAAACATCAATTGGAAATAAACTCATTAGTATTGAAATACCTTCTTTGAGTTTGAAGAAAGTGTAACTGTAATTTAATCCAGAAGAAAAGAATAGAGGATGATTTCATGAATGATTGTTAGTTGCTTACATTGAATGTGATTGACAATAACATAATAATGAAGTAGTTTCCGTGTATGCGTATCAAGGAACTCTATGATTTAGATAATGATACTTCAATAATAGTTAAATTTTATTATATAAAGAAATTTGCATCTATATAATTATACACTACCTTAAAAAAAATCTTATATCCACCATTGTCATCATATGGTAGAATCTCTCTTTATCTTAAAAACATAAACCATTCAGATCGAACCTTATACGTTATAGTGTTTATGTGTGTGCTTTTATTACAATATTCTTCTTTTCTGCTTTTGCTATTTAATTGTAGTTTGTGCATATAGACGTGGTTTTTCCCAACAAAAATGTTCATGACCTACCCCACGACTGCAAAACTTGAAACCTAGAAGTTATAATCCTTCCATGTGAAATATAAATCATGCCTTCATCATCTTGGAAACAATCACATAACCAAACCACCAACTTCAAATCATTTGAGGGAACAAACATAGACAGAAAACACATTACTCAATCTATCTGGACAAGAGTCCAACTGAAGCCCAAAAATGAGACTTCAATGAAGAGACAGAAATCCAGCAAAGAGGCTCTCTCTCCTTCGGGAAACAAACATGATATTTGAAAACCTCAACCCATTGTATCCATCTTCTGGGAGAAGTGTCAATCCATTATATCTATGACAATGTGACTCGTTTAATGCATATGACAAGCCTTAAACAACTTTACAGTAGAAACTATAAAATAAAACAAAGGGGTAGCCACCTATAAGTCAAGGACCAGGGTTACAGACTCACACATGGTGTAGGGGACCAAGGAACCCCAGGTGGGTGACCAGAGAAAGCTGTGAGAGGCATGGGCATCAGGCATGTGAGGAAACAGCAGGAAGTCTGGAGATAAAAAGCCACAGATGCAGTGGAGGTGGCAGCACATGGAGCACTATACCATGCACTATGCACAGCAGATTTCCACCACCAACTTGCAAATTAAACAGCTTTTATTGTGAACAACGTTGAAGAGAATTCATTATATTAAAGAGAATTTATGACCAATCACATAAATAAGTTAAAAAGCAAGTCCCTCTTGAGCATGTGAAAGACTTTAACTTCGAAGAGCCAGCTAAATTTAGCATGTGAAAGTTAGATGCAGGGAGGAAGAGAGAGAGAGAGAGTGAGAGGTCTTGACTCTTGAAGTGGCAAAGTGAACTGAATTCTCATATACTATGGAAGTAAGTAAAAGCATAGGCAGATTTTTCTCATCATTAAAGTAACCTGTTTGATATTTTCAGCCAAATTCAGGTTTCAGACAAACTTGGCTAGTGAGTAGTGCTCTAAAGTGAATCAAATTCAAATCACATGTCACGTGAATATCACATATTCAACTAAAGGTGTCATTGTGTCAGTTGATTCTTGCCTGCAAGTTTATATGGTCATATTTTTTATCAGATTAACAGAATGAAGAAGAATTTGTCAAACTTGTCTGAATATTCTCTATCGCTATTAAATCTCAATATTTTAAGGATTTGTTCAGTTTGAGTTTTAACTTCGTTCTTAAAAATTAAGTTTTTTTTAAAACCCTCATCTTTACTTTTCAATAAATAAACATAACAAAATTTACTACAATCGCCAATAAATGTGATAAAGTATTCATGGACATAATTATTATTAATGATGGACTTCAAGTAATTAATAGTTTGTTACTAGTCTCATCAAAAAGATAAACTAAAGTCATAAAGAATTTCAATGAAATAAGACATTGATTGTGAAAGAAACTAAACCATGAGCTTTGTTGTCGAATTGGTTCCTTTAGGAAAAGAAGCCAAATCATAAGGTAGATCCACATATCCCTATGTATTTTAACCATGTCTAACACTTAATACGATCTTTAATTATTACATGACAAAACCAACCAACTCAAATAATTGAGTTCACCATGACATTGTGTTCCTATAATCCTCACCAAGATTCAAATCTTACTATGAACAACTTACTGTCATTTCAAAAAAAACTATTACATGACAAAACATAAAGGAAATAAACACAAAATCAACAAAACAAATTAAAGTATGAACTAAGCTTCCTTAAAGAAGCTACATGAAGGTTGCCCTTTAACTAATAGCATGATCCACCCCTTTTGAGGTCCATTAATTCGACACAAGTCGACCTACGCAAGGCCGACTTCCACTCACAAGGTGCATCATGTGCTTGTGAGGGAGTTGACCTGATCGACCCTTACATAAGTCGACTTGAAAAAAATCGCTCGGTTGAGCTCATATGGCTTTATGTTTTTTTTTTTCCTTTGAAAACACCTAAAAAGTAGGTGCGGTGGCTTTTATGTTTTATACCAACCCTTTCTTGACTCTTTTTATTCGGAGTCTGGTGAGATTATGTTTGAGTTTTTCTCTTTGGTGAGACTAGTCTATCAATATATTGGTCTGAACCCAACCATCAAACCAACCAACTTATGAATCTAACTCTATGTATGTAATTGTTATAGCCCATGCATATTATTAAATATAAGAATTTTTGTCAACCAGCCAATGTCGGCCTAATGTTTGTGTCATGCATCACGCGTTTTTTTTTTTTTTTTTAGCATGGGAAAATGAATAAGAAACACCAAGAGTTGGTATGATGTTGAGAGCATACATAATTCTCTAGAACCACTGATCGAAGCATATAAAAAAAAAGTTATTGTCAAGTACTCGATCCAACATTACGTTAGAGCAGGGACATGTTTTTTTCACACGTGTAGACTTTTCAAGTTATTTTTCCAACTCGAGGTAAAGATTTTGGATGGAATTAAGTACTTAAGGAATCGTAGAAAAAAACAAAACAAATTAAGGAATAAGTAGGAGAATAGGGTAGAGGTTAAGATGGTCCGATCCCCTAGGCATCGTGATAGTTTACAGTGTCTGAGAATTCCCACTGAAGATCTCTCTGCAGAGAGAATTCAACGTCAAGATTTGAAAAGCTCGTCAGTAGATGTCACAAAAACATGCAGAGATGAAAGAACTAACATCAGTAGCATGGTACAGCAACAGATATAAGCATTTGTCAGTCGAAACATACAGCTTTTGCTTGTTTTTTTTTTTTTAATTGAAATGAGGTTGTGCTTGGAAATGCTTCCAAAATAAAAGAATTTGTAGCAACTCATATAAAACCGCCAAATTTCACCTAATTTGCGGCCTGCAGAAGCAAATTTTAAAATGCTAATAAGTAAGATGAAGAAGTATCATGTACAAGCTGAAACTAGCTGGAAGTGATCAGTGACATGAAAAAGGTACGAGAGGGCAACATGTGTGACATGAATAACTTGTTAGGAAAAAATGAAAGGGGGCTTTTGGCGACGCAACCTCCATCGCTCCCGCTCTCGCGATCTCCTTCAACAAGCCACTGACTTCGACTGGAAGGCCTTCAAGACGCGCCTCCAGGAGGTCGATGACCCACCCGTTGCGAAGCCAGAGAGGGTCCACCGACGCTTGGTAATACTTGGATTCCCTCTGAATCCCCTTTCTCTCCCGAAGGTATGTCGATCCGAGAAGGAACTCACTTCCTCATTCTCTTCTTCGGGGCTTAGGACTGCCCCTCAGGCAGATTCACCCCCTATGGGGTTGTTGAGACTCAGATCTCGACTTCTCTGGTGGGATCCGCACGTTGTAGGGCGATCTGAGACCCTCCGCTTCAGTTCTGGTTCTCTGAATGTAATTTATTTTGACAGTTCCTTTTGCAACCTTCCCTCTGCGATTAATATAGACATGATTGTGGATTATTTTTTCAACATCAAAGAGATATCTTTCAGTTGGTTAAATACTCTTGTTAACTATTATTTGTGTGTGGATCTGAATATAAACTCAGTGAACCTTCATTTTTCTTTATCTTGTTATGATGAATTGTATCCTAACCCTAAAGCCACCTCTCCGGTAAGGGTGTTAGATGGGGCTTCGTCCCTCTGTGAATCAGAGAACTATAGACTTAAAGATGATGGTTCTACATCTTCTAGGACCTTTTCTTCTCCCTCCGATCCTCTAGTTGCCTTTGACGTGTTGGCAGGCAAATTTTCGCCGGTGGATTGCCACCGGAAAATGGGACTGTGCTCATGCCCGAGGGAGACGACTAGTCAGCGGCCTTCTCTAGGTTCTGACACATCCACTATCTCCTCAAACGCTGCCTCAAGCACCGTGTGGGATTTTTCTCTTTACCAACCCTCGAGTTTTAATCCGGTAATCAATTGGTTTTCTTCTAATTATCCTTCTGGATAGTACTCTTATATCGCTAATCCCCAATTTTCTTATAACTTTACACAGCCTGTCCCTACACCATTTATTAGTACGTCAGCGGGGCAATTGGACGAAAACTGTGCCGTCGGAATTCTCCCTGACATTGGTGATTCGAATTGCCATTCTGACGCTTCCAGCAATAAGTGTCAAGCAGTTTCGTGTGAAAAAAGTTATTATCTCTCCTCTCCTCACCGAATCATTAATGACACTAGGAAATTCCTGTTATGTATCTCTGGTAAAGAGATTTGCTCTGACATATACGATTCTACTTCCTTATCTTTTCCCCTGGGTTCGCGTTTTGCCGCTTTGGCTTCTCCATTACCTTCCTCTTCTGCCTCTGCTAACTCCCAGAGCAAAAAAGCTCTCTCTAGTTGGTCTGGGATATCTGAAAAGGAAGGGTGGAAGCTAGTAAAGAAAAAGAAGAGCTGCTCGCCACTGGGTAAGATTCTGTCGAGCAACTAGTCGTTGTTTTAACTATGGACTTTGTGGTTATTCTAAACAATCTTGTAAGTACTCTGGTTTTTTTTTAAGTGCAACTCTCCTTCACACTCGGTGGCGGTTTGCAAATTTTTTCAGGCACAAGAACCGATCCCCCCGGTTATCTCTACCATGATAGGTCTCACTCCCCATAACCCTACCATTATCCCTCCTTCTGAGACGATCTGTGACCTCCTCCTCTATCTTTCTTGTTGCGCCATTGTTACTGCGCACTCGACACAGCTTACTAAAGAAATCCTAGAGCAACATATATCCACCAACTGGCCTTCATCCCCTAGGATAGAGGTCAAGGACTTTTCCCCAAGAAAGTTCCTTTTGAAATTCCATTCCCCAAAGGTTAAAAATGAGACACTCAGTCTGTATGGGTCCTCCCTCCAACCCTTATCAGCCTCTTTCATACATTAGACCCCCAACTCCAATGCGACTTTCACTTTGAGAGAGGAAGGGTTTGGATTAGACTTGAAGGGATCCCACACCATTTATGGAACATAGAAGTTTTTCACCTTATGGTTTCTGAGTTTGCTGACCTTCTAGAGGTTGATCTTTTCATTGATAGGGTCAAATAACAAGGTTTTGCAAGAATTATAATTAAGATTTATCAGGGCAAAGAAATTCCTGACTCTAGGTTTTTTGCTTTCGGTAAAATTGTTTACCCTATCAAATATAGACGTAGTTGAAATATCTGTGCTCCTCCCTCCACAAACTTGCAGTTTGCTCCTAGGTGGCCGAAACAGACAACCCAAGCCCCATTACCTAGAGGCCTCAACCCCACCAGGAAACCATTCAAGAACAACAAGGGCTAGAGATGTGGTAATAATGGAAAAGCCCCTAAGAGTGGAAAGAATGTGTAGACTAGAGCTTCCTCTTTATCTACACACTTCACCCCACCTTCAAACACTACAGGACTCTTGCCTACCCCCTCAGCCTCTGGAGGATTCTTCAATGCCTCACCCTCCCTTTCCTCTGAAGCCACCTAAATGACAACCACCCAGATGACAGACCCTCAGGCTGTTCTTGAAACCTCTAAGTTTGTGGAAGCTGAGATCAGGACCAGGAACATCTCCATGGCCAAGTTCAAGAAAGTCATGGCGATTTATGATTGTCTGGAGAAGGATGATCTGGGCAGCCATACCTTTGAGAATCCATCCTCCCATCCAGCCACTCCTGTGCATGCCCTAGGTAATACCAAGTCCTATTCTCATTTTAATCCTGGCTCCAGTAATCTCAGTCTTTCTAGTAATTATGAGTACTCTAACATTGCCCCTTCTAATGGTACAATTAATGATGCAAATGAAGAGACTTGTTTAGAGGATCCCCTTCTCTGGGATTCTTATGAACATTTCATGTCCTTCTGTAGTAAAATTGACATTTCTCTTAGTTCCATAGCAGAATCTAAGCGCTTTTACAATCAGGTCAGGAAGGACCAAGGTAAGATTCTAATTAATATAGATGGTAACAATAGCAATGTTGAGGAGATGGTTTCTCCTTGTTCCCTCCACAGTTCCCAATTATTATAGCAGCTTAGAATATAAGAGGTTTAGGGACAAGTGGTAAAATAAGAGAGGTGAGGAATTTCATTAGATCTAATAAGTGTGATTTAATTATCATAAGTGAAACTAAAAAGGAATCCTTTTCACAAGGGTTACTTAGATCACTTGGAGGAAGAAAGATCAACTCATGGTCACATCTTTCCTCCATTGGTGCCTTAGGAGGCATTCTCATTGGCTGGGATGATAGGATTTTTGAAAAAATAAATTGTTTAGCTGCAACATACTGCCTCTCCCTAAATTTCAAGAACTGTGAGGATGGATTTGATTGGTGGTTCACAGGGGTATATGGGCCCTGTGAATCCAACTTAAAACTAGACTTTTATCGAGGAATTGTACAACCTCTGTACTCTGGTAAACAACAACTGGGTTATGGAGGTAATTTTAATGTTATTAGATATTCCCATGAACACTTCTCGAAGACTGGAATTAATTCTTACATGAGAAGATTTAACGCTTTTATTGAACACAACTCCTTGATAGATCTTTCCCCTAACAATTATTCTTACACATGGTCAAATTTTCAAACACCACCAGTCTTGGTCAAACTTGACCGATTTCTTATATCTACAGATTGGTCAGGCAAATTTCCATTTGCCTATTGTTCTGGTAAGGCCAGAGTTGTTTTTGACCATATCCCCATATTAATAGATACTGTCCCACCTGACTGGGGACCTCCCCCATTCAGATTTTATAAGTCATGGTTTTTTATTGATGGTTTTAAGCAATTCATCCATGATTGCTGGCATAAATCCAATGATTTCTACTCCTCATCTTCTCTCATTGCTGACTTCAGTTACAGATTGAAAAATTTGAAACTGAATATCAAAAATTGGGTTGGCCCAATCAGAGAAGAAAGAAGCTGCAGACTAAGGTATATTGAATCACAAATTCAATATATAGATGGCTTAGCTGAAGACTCTATTCTCAGTGATGAAATATTGGAGGAGAAAAAGGCATTAAGATTAGAACACATAACACTATTAAAGGAGCAAGAATCTTACTAGAAGCAAAAGTCTAGAATTCAATGGCTAAAAAAGGGAGACTTGAATACTGCCTTCTTTCATAATATGGTAAAATGTCATAGAAAGTTCAACAATATTTCCTCTTTATCCATTAATGATGCCATGATCCACTCTCCCAAGGAAATCTGCAGAGAGATTGAAAAACATTTTCTAAGCCAATTTAACAAAGGTAAAGGCATTAAAACTACTGTTAACTGGGACAGCTTAGTCCCCCACAAGATACCTCATTCTGAATTATTAGAGGTACCTTTCACTGAAGTGAAGATCAAGGAAAATGTTTTTAAACTATCTGGAGACAAAGTTCCAGGTCCTGATGGCTTCCCACTGGCTTTCTTTCACCACTTCTGGGATCTTTTAAAGTCAGACATCTTTAACATTTTTCAGAACCTCCACTCCTCTAGAGACCCAGAATTCCTAGCACCAATTAATCAAACATTTATTGCCTTAATCCTTAAAAAAAATGGTGCTCTCCTTATCAAAGATTTCAGACCAATCAGTCTAGTGAACAGTATATATAAGATCATCGCTAAAACTTTGACATCTAGACTCTCCCCTGTGCAGAATTTGGCAATTGATCAATCCCAAAGTACCTTCTTGGCTGGTAGATCAATTGGTGACTGTTTTCTTGTTGTACAAGAGACACTACACTACATGAAAACATCAAATATTCCTGGATATATTCTAAAGTTGGACTTTGAAAAGGCATTTGATAATGTTAATTGGGATTTCTTATTGGATTCCCTTAGCGGACTTGTTTTTGGGTCTAAATGGATATTCTGGGTTAGAATGTGTATATGCACTGCAAAATTCTCCATATTGGTCAATGGTTCTCCCAAAGGCTTCTTTGGGGCAACTAATGGGCTAAGACAAGGGAATCCATTATCCCCATTACTATTTATAGTTGCCACACACATTCTAAATTGTATGTTGAATCTGGCACTGGCTAACATCTTAATATCTGGCATTAATTTCCCACATGGAGGACCATCTGTGATAAACATACAATATGCTGATGATACTCTTTTGTTTTTATTAGACAGTAAGGAGAACATGATAAATATCAAAAGAATCTTATGCTACTTTCAATCATGTTTTGGGTTAAAAATTAATTTTCATAAGTCATCGATAACTGGTATTGGGGTGAGTCAAGACTCAATTGCAAGTGCTTGCAATATCCTGGGTTGTGGGACAACTGAATTACCACTAATGTACCTTGGATTACCTTTGCACTATATAAGGGACACATATAGAGACTGGTCCCCAGTAGTGGAGAATATTTCAAACAAGTTGTCTCTGTGGAAAGCAAAACATTTATCTCTGGGTGGGAGGCTGACTCTGTTAAATTCTGTCTTATCTGCAATCCCCACTTATTATCTGTCTGTTCTACATTTGCCCACTAAAGTAGAAAAGGAAATAGATAAGCTTAGGTGCAGATTCTTGTGGAATTCCTTTTCTTCAAACCATAAAGGATTACATCTAATCAAATGGGCAACATTGTGTAGAACACAGAAACAAGGTGGCTGGGGGATTATTAACTTAAGAAATTTTAATTTAGCTTTGAAAACCAAGTTACTATGGTAGCTACTTTCTAATAATTACCATATGGAATGGAAAGACCTCATTAAGGTTAGATACCTTAATAAAGTCTGGCCTGGTGCTTTATTGAACTCTTCTGTCAGTTGTTGCTCTCCTCTATGGCAATGCATGAAAAACTGTTTTGATATACTCAATTGTTTTACCACTTTTCATGTCCAAAGTGGCAATGACACAATATTTTGGAAGAATTAGTGGTGGAATGGGGTAAAACTAAAATTAATATTTCCTAGACTATTCTCTATAGCTAGATATAAAAAAGCATCTATTAAGAAAACTGTGGATCTCTATAGGTCTGACTTTAATAAAATTATTTGATCAATCCAAGATTTCCTTGGGTGATTATACAGCACTACCATCTCAATTAAATCTGCTGGTCACTTTACTGCAAAATCTAGATTTATCACCTGGTGGGGATATTCAGATTTGGTTGCCATCTAAAGATAATGTCTTCTCTGTTAACTCTTGCTATAAAATTTTAAATGATGGAGGCATCCGTTTTTCCTTACATTGCAGCATATGGAAAAGCTAGGTACCATTAAAAGTAAAATTGTTCTCTTGTTTGGTTTTAAATAACAAGAATTGGACCAAAGAAAATTTAGCCAAACGAAGGTGGAATGGTCCTAAATCTTGTATATTATGTAATATGCATAAAGAGACTAATAACCATTTATTTATAAATTGCTCGTTCATATGAAATATTTGGAGATTTTTCTTGTCTTCTGATTTGTACCCTGGTTATTTTAAAATTGTTGATTTTTTCCATTCTATACCTCCACTTAGATTCACGTTAAATAAACATGGTTGGGCTGTTTTGCTTCAAGCTATCCTTTGGCTGACTTGGAAAGAAAGAAACAATAGAATTTTCAGGAATATTAGCGAGTCACATATTTTAATTCTCTATGATATCATTGTTCTAATGTAACATTGGATAGAAACTCTTGCAACAGGTTCGAGAAAGAGGAGCTTCTCCAATCTATCTCTTCTATGCACAATGCATGGACCGTGGAGCAAGCCCCAAACATCTCTTCATCTTCTAGAGACTCCTTTGAGGCTTTCCAGCCACAAATTCTCTGATCCTGACTCTAATATTCCTACTGGAGATGGAAATGAAGGATAATATGGCCAGCCTACTTTGCAATTTAGTATTTTTGATGTTATAAGCAGATGTTAGTACAACGACATGTATGATATTGGCACGAACTATGCCTTGGTTATTTAGAACTGTTGGTTCCTAATTTTGTATAATTTTGGACATGTCTTTCCCTTAGTGGTGGTTTTCATAGCAAAGGGCTTTAATGAATATAATTTACTGTTATCAAAAAAAATAAAACATGAAAAAGGTACGAGATATCAGGACTTTTTAGTTGATTCGAAAAAGACCAACATGGGAAGAAAACTCACACCATCTTCTTTTCCATCGGTAGTCCTTGCAGGGCTACTACGATCACTTCACGTATCCATTTCGGAGCCCCGCTTGTCCATAAACCTCGATGGCGTGGTCCGGTTTCACCACTAAGTAATCAGGAACATATATTTATGAATATTAGTATAATAGTATTGGTAGACTAAGCATGTGTGTTGTAATTAAAAGTAAAAAATTGAAATTATGAATATAAAAGAGAAAAGTGATAATTATTAAAAAAAATATACTTTCATATGAAATGTCAAAAATTTGTTATTTTCAAATATTATTTTACAATTAAAAATTTCACTTACAAGTGATGTATGAATACAATTAATTACAATAAATTTTAGTAAACCTTTAAAACCCAACTAATAATTAGGTATCGAGCAAAGCATAACTCATTTGGTATGTAACTATTACTTTAGTTGAGAGGTTACGGGTTTGAATCCCGATGGATGTAGAACTTTAAAATAAAAAAAAGTGACAATTAAGATTAATAAAATGACATTTTTTTAATTTGATATGAATAAAAAGAGTGTTATAAATTATATCATATGTTGTACTCTCAATATGTACTCAAGTCATGTGACATTTACTTGAAATCATTAAATATAAAACTATTATTTTCTAAAGGAGTATAAATAAAAGAAAAACCAAACATGTGCAACAAACAATTGGAATAATAATAAAGTACATTTTATGATATAAATAGTAAGTAACATTTTTACTTAATGCTAACATTATTTTTATTTATTGATAATTGAGGTTTTCTTAATATAGCATTAACAAATATAAGTTATAGAACTTCAAGAGTCTAACAAGACTATGTATAAAATGATGTTAAGAAGGAGAATGAATAAGATAAAAAGGACATAAATAAGTAATATTGTTTTTAAATGTAATTAATGGACAATGCATGCATGTATTTCAATTTTATATATAGGATGATTTTATTTTATATATAGGATCCTAATTTAAAAGGAGATATGAAATATATTTCTTTATGGTAAATAAAATATAAATAATCAAATAATATTTTTTTATAAGAGTTTTTATTTATTTAATACTTAAAAAACATATGTAAAAAATTTAATATGAAATTTTTATAGTTGATTGTTCAAAACAATATATATATATATATATATATAAAGAAGTTCATGACATTTAATATAAATTCAACTTCACAAATAAATAGCATTAACAATTGAAGTTCTTTTATTATAACATTAATCGATATAAGTTATGGAAATTCCAAAATTTAACAAGATCATGTATAAAATGTTGTTAAAGGAAATGAATAGGACATGAACAAGTAATATTGCTCTTAAATGTAATTAATGGATAGTACATGTATGTATTTTAATTTTATTAATGAACAAACTTAAAAAATGGAAAGTCAAGAGACTTATGGATCTGTTGAGAATAATTGAAACGATTGAACATTTCAAATTTGATTTTACTTGCTTATTTTTATAGTTAATTATTCAAAACAAAAAAAGATATATATAAAGATGTTTATGGCATTGAATATAAATTATGTACATACATTCAACTAAGTTAATAAACATATTATTACAAATATTTATTTATCATTGCTTAAGTGACAGATCTCTCTTTCCTTCTTAAAATGATAATTAATAATATTATCATAATTATTGTTGAATATATAATATTTAGCTATATAATAATTTTATTCATCAATTAATTTATCAAGATTTTTAGTGATTGAAATATATAAATTAGTAATAAAATTAGTAACATATTATATAGATAAATATAGATATACTTATTTTTTTTCTTATAATTAATATTATAATATAGATAAATATAGATTGATATAAATATAAAAATTTATTGGAATCTGGAGTCTCGTAACATATATTTTTATAAAACTGGTCAAGTTTGTTGCAACGTTGTCCGATTCTTCCTACCGAAAATTTGAAGTCTAATAACTTCTTTTACTGCATTACTACCGCCACACCCAAGCTACAGTGATAAAGAGAGAGAAAAAGAGGCGCATGCGTGGGACCCGCCGGGGTGGAAGCTCGTGGTATGGCAGAATAAATGGCAAATCGCAGTAAATGTAGCGAACAGTGGTGGTGGTTTCCCCCCTTTTCTTTCTCTCTCTAAAAAAGGGACAGGTAAAGATAGAGAGAGGGAGAGAGGGGGCAAGAACAGAAAAAGGAAAGGGGAAAAAAAAAAAAGGGGGAAGGAGGAAGAGGAGGAGGAAGAAGAAGAAAAACCCCACCCTCCTCTTCTTCTCTTCTCCTCCTCTCTCTTTCTCTTTCTCTCTTTATCTCTCTCTTTCTCTTTCTCTTTCTTTTCTCTTCTCTTCTCTCTCTACACTCCAACAACAAACACCAAGAGAGAGAGAGAGGTAGAGATTGAGAAGAATCTGTCAGAATTCGTTGCGAATTCGTCCAATAGATCTACAAACTGCAAAAGACAGATCTGCAGCCTTTCCGTTGGCTTCGGTGGGTCTTCTCCTTCCTTCTTATACACTGTGGTGTGGTGGTGGCAAGGGAAGAGGAAGAGGAGGAGGAGGGATTCCTTCCTTTGTTCTGACGTTCGTAGCACGGTTTGTTTGTTGGGTCTTTTTTCCTTCCTTTCGACGTTTTTGGTCTCCAGATCTGTGGGTTTGGTGTGAAGCTGCCGCCTTTGGGACGCATTCGGGTGTGTTTTGATTGGGATGGGAGGTGGGTGGGTCTGCTGCCGATGGTAGGGATGCGTGGGTGTTTTTCATGGGAGCATAGGGTGGACCGGTGGAGAGGGGGAGTCTAGGGTTTTGGTTCCCGGTTCTTTGCTTTGGGTGGTGGTGGTGATGATGATGGGGTTGGTTGGTTGGTGTTCGTGTTGGTGAATTTTGGAGAGCATGGTGCGTGCTTCCAGGTGATTTTCTATTTCAGAGTGGGTTCTCGCAAAAAGGAAGTAAATTTGTTTGGGTTATGAGCTTGTTAGGGCTTGTGTTTTGTCAAATTTCAGAAATGGCGACGACCCTTTGGAGGAGTAGTGAGAATCTGTGAGAAAGGGCTCTCTTTTCTTTGTTTTTTTTTCCCCGTCTTGGTGGTTTCTATTTTGTTGAGAAGATAGGAGTATGGAGGAATTCTCTAAGTATTCCCATAGCCCTGTCCACCTTGCAGTGGCACGTAGAGATCACGCTGGTCTCCGGCGGATTGTGTCGGGCCTCCCTCGCCTACCAAAGGCTGGGGAAGTCACAACGGAGGCGGAGTCTGTGTTCGCTGAGCGTACTGCTGATGTGGTGTCTGCAATGATTGACCGTCGTGATGTACCCCATCGTGAGACACCCTTACACCTAGCTGTTCGGCTGCGTGACCATGTTTCCGCTGAAATTCTCATGTCGGTTGGCGCCGACTGGTCCCTCCAGAATGAGAATGGCTGGTCTGCCCTTCAAGAGGCAGTGTGTACTCGTGAAGACAGCATTTCGATGATCATCGCTCGTCATTACCAGCCCCTTGCTTGGGCCAAGTGGTGTCGCAGGCTTCCTAGAATTGTTTCCTCCATTTCACGGATTCGGGATTTTTACATGGAGATCAGCTTTCACTTTGAGAGTTCAGTCATCCCGTTTATTGGGCGAATTGCACCATCAGATACATACAGGATATGGAAAAGGGGGCCAAATCTCCGGGCAGATATGACCCTATCCGGATTTGATGGCTTCCGCATCCAGCGGTCCGATCAGACCTTCTTGTTTCTTGGAGAGGGTCTCTCATCTGATGATAGTAGCAATGTGTTTTTGGCTCCTGGGTCTTTGATTGTGCTAGCACATAAGGAAAAAGAGATCACTAATGCTCTTGAAGGAGCTGGAGCAACACCAACAGAAGCTGAAGTTGCCCGTGAGGTTACCTTGATGTCTCAGACCAATATGTACCGGCCTGGAATTGATGTTACACAAGCAGAACTAGTATCTCATTTGAACTGGCGACGACAGGAAAGGACGGAAATGGTTGGAAACTGGAAGGCTAAGGTGTATGATATGCTTCACGTGTCAGTAAGTGTGAAGTCACGACGGGTTCCCGGTGCAATGACTGATGAAGAGCTATTTACAGTTGATAATGATGAGAAGATGGCTAATGGTGGAGGCCATGATGAATTGGACGATGTCTTGACACCGGAGGAGAAGATGCAGCTCGACTCTGCCATTCGGATGGGCAATTCTGAAGGTTTTGATGAGGATGAAGAGAATGCAGGTACTGGTGTAGGTAATGGTGATGTCAGTTGCATTTCCAAGGAAAGAAAGAGCTGGTTTGGTTGGAACAATAAAAAGACATCAAAAGCTGGAGGAGATGAAGCAGAAGAACCAAAGATGCCAAAGAAGTCCTCAAAGTATGTCCACGAGGGTGGAGATCAGAAGTCAGAGTCAGGGAAGGAAGAGGTGACGGATGGTAAGAAGGGAAAAGGTGGCATGAAGAAGAAGAAAAAGAATGGGGTCACAACTGAATCTAATAAGCATGAGAACGAGTACAAGAAGGGATTGAGACCTGTCTTGTGGCTGACGCCGGACTTCCCTTTGCAGACAGACGAGCTCCTGCCATTGCTTGATGTACTAGCAAACAAGGTTAAGGCTGTGAGAAGGCTCAGGGAGCTTCTTACGACTAAATTGCCTCATGGCACTTTTCCCGTAAAGGTAAGATTGTTTGCATTCTTCTACCAGAAGGTGACTTGAGTTCTCCTATTTGAGGTTGTTGATTTTTCTTTAGGATTGTTAGCCATTCTTTAGCATTTATTATGCTCATCTTATGCTATAGAAACTTGTTTTTATTTGGAAATAATCGTGCCTTCTTTTGCTGACCTTGGAACAATAAGGCGTTTCTCCTTTTTTCCTAGATGAGACAGGCTTAAGTTGATCGATCTTTGGGTTGGCCAATCTTGTCATGAGCATTTCCAAGTAGTGTCACCGCCTCTAGAAGATTATTGATTTGTTCTCAAATGATTTTGTTGGAGATAGGCCGAAATAATATTTCATTTAACGAATTTGGACTAGTAGTGGGCCCAATATAGTGATGTACAAGTTCTATATTGTGTGCGCAATCCCACAAAGGTATGACAATCAGCTGCAAAGAGTGTTGCCACAGGAAATGCGAATCATATTGGGTGCATTGCCTTTTCTTTAAGCTGCAAAAATTGTTTTCTGAATGGGGGCTGTCCTGGAACAATTGCCTAGATCTTATCCATTAGTTTTTATTGCTTTAAGGACTATCAGAGATTAGGCTTAGAGTGAAACTCATTTTACATTGTCTTGAAGCTATCAGAACACATTCTTTGTTACTTTGGTGGCAATTCCAGTTGCATTAAATCAACAAACAGTTATTTCCCAACATGGATCATTTGTGGAAATCTGTAGCCTTACTATTACCTCTTATTTGTCAAGTAAGAGAGTAAGACGGGAGTTCTGTGCTAGGCTTGGCTTGTCTTAAATGCAATTGCTTTTCTACACACACACACACGACTGCATGAGTACACCTTGCAGAAGCCTAGAAGAGATCAAACTGATCCTATTTCCGAACTATATGTGGTAGATTGATGAATGCATAATACAGAAGTGAAAAATCTCCATGTTGATCCAGATAAACCGAGCATCTTAGCTGAGTGATCCTTCCATGGCCTTCCACCCATTGACCATAGCCACGACTATCGGTTTCCATGCTCAGGGGTTAGCTAAATTTTTGTCAATTACAACAATATTATGGAAGCCAGTACGGAAGAATTTTGACACTTATGGAGACGGATTCATTTAAGTTGCAGGTGATTGATAAACATCCCCAGATAATCAACCAAAAGATGAGGAGATAACATTTTAATCCATTGGATGCTCTTACAGTTACATGTCAGATTTAAATTTGCTTTTAAATAAAGCTTGCCTGAAATGTCTGATCAGTCTCAACACAATCTTCCAGTCATTTAAGAGCATATTTTTTAGATCCATCATAGGTTATCCTCGATTTGAATTGTTTTTCACAAATGATATCTTCTGGCAGGTCATCTTGACTGTCTATTCTAATCAATTGAACTACGATGTTCACAAACTAAGCTATCCAACACCTTTGCATTTCTCAAAATATTTAATGTTCTTCATAAATGACATTCTTCTGGCAGGTCATTTTGTCCATATCATCTAATCGTTTGAACTACAATGTTTACATACTAAGCTATCAGATAATTTCATTGTATTTCAAATTATTAATCTAACAAATTAAAAACTCTTTGTATTGGTTTTTATGGCTGACTAATTAATGGCTGAATTTTAAATGTAGCCTTTCATTCATGACACTTCTTCTCTTATGTATTCCAGATTGCCATTCCAATTGTTCCAACAATTCGGGTCCTTGTCACATTTACAAAATTTGAAGAACTGCAGCCATTTGATGAGTTTGCGACGCCACCATCCAGCCCGACCCTTTTCCAAGATAACAAAGCTAAAGAAACAGAATCATCAAGCTCATGGTATTCATGGATGAGAGGAAGTCGTGGTGGGGTGTCTAGTGATGGCAGTGAAAGCAAAAGCTGGAACAACGAAGTCAACCCATTCCAAATACCTTCAGATTACACATGGGTTGATGCTAATGAAAAGAAGCGCAGGATGAAGGCCAAGAAGTCCAAACATAAGAAGAGCAGTAACAGAAAACAAACCCCTAGGGAGACAACTGGACACCGCCTACAGGTTGATGGTTTTGAATAGTTGATGAAGCAACACCTTTCATAGGCATTTCAATTTCAAGTTAAAAGGCAAGTGATAGCCGTGAATATACACACCCACGTTTAGCTTCCTTTGATTCATATATCTCATTGGAAGGTAATTCAGTAACGGAGTGCATGCCTCTAAGTTGAGTTTCTTTGTTGTGTGGTGTTGAAATTGCTAGTATAAGGTACTGTTTGTCATTCCGGCTGTATGTCCCCATTTCCCAAGTTCGTAATGTTGTAGCATCTCCATTTGTGATAATTTATTTTTCCTCTCATTTTTTTTTTGCTTGAGTGCATGTTACTGTGGTACCAAGCTTGTTTGTAGCTTGGTTTCTTGCCAAAATAGATGTCAAACAATGTAAATCAGATGGAGGACGAATACAACAAGCCTGGCGGAGTTACGTACAGAAACTGGAGATCTGCTGTTCAATCAACTGAAAGTTGTATTTTAGTTGGCATTTGATCTTTACTGTGATTAGTTTTGTGGGAGGTTTTTAATTTTTTTTTAAAGCAAAGGCTTCGTTTATTGTGCCGTCTGAGTTTGCTAAGGACGCTTTCATGATGCGAATGGCACGTTGGAATCTGACGGAAGAGTACAATTTTTGTCAATGGTCAGAAAGACCTGATACAGAAACATATAAACGGAAACGCTTGCTATATTATTTAAAGAGTAAAGGGTAGATCATATTAATGGGGACCGGTTCTAACTTATCACTTCAAAAAAGAAAAAAATAAAGTGTAGATCAGAAATTTCATTTCAACTCTCCTGACAATCACAAATATGGCATGTCCTTCTACTTATTCAATATGACATGTTTTTACATTGAATCTTTTATATCCAGTTATTCTTTCAATAGCAGACATATTTAGTTTACCATCTGTGTTAAAATTTGGTATGTCCAACATTGACTCTCACATCTTTGTACAAATATTTCTGTGGTCTATTTGGAGAGAAAGGAACAACAGAATTTTCAGAAATATATCCAGAAATATCTGTATGATGGTGAATGATATTTTAAACTTGTCTCATTGCTAGATTGAAAGTTTGGGTGCATGTTTTGAAAAAAATGAGATTCTGCAATCTATTACTTCCTTTCAGTAGAATCGAAATATAGACATTGACCCCTTGGCTGTGAATCCTGCTCAATCTGGTAGAGAAGAGAATGCCTCTACTCCTGCTCTTGAGGAGGGGAACCCTCTGTGATGGTTAAATCCTTGTTAGTCGAATTTTTTATTTACTTTTGCTATCTTTCTGAGACTCTGTAACTTATGCCTTCTGCATTACTTTAATTTGCTATTGGACAATAGTAGTTCAGCTTTTGTAATATTTATCCCAACTATGGACTTTATGTGGCTAAGATATTAGAATATATAAAAAAAAATAGATTATCGATTTCAAAAAAAAAAAAAAAAAAAACAATCACAAATATGATGGGTGTTACCAACAAAAACTCGCGCTTACAATTAAGTCATCACATTTGCATGTCTTATGATGCTATTCCACTCAAAAGCAGCAACTTCTTGCCAGGCAATTGGTGCTTTGGAGGAGTCTTTTTTTTTTTTTTTTCCTGAAATCGGTAGATTATATATATATATTTTTTACGGTTCATGAAATTCAAACCTAAGAAGGAGATGTGAGTTCTACTTCACCTAGCCAACTACACAACGGTAGGTGTGCCTTGGTGGAATTATTCTTCCAAACAACATGGTGCATTCTCAAAAAAGATGCAGTTTCTGTACCTACCAGATGGACCAACAAATGGAGCACTGAATAAAACAAGTAACCTCAATTAACTCTCACACATCCTACACCAAGCCTTCACAACAACTAAGTCCCAAAATTTCTCCCCACTGATCGCCCAACAAACCTTCCAGGGAACAGGCATTCCACAAATAAGTGCTTCACCGCCTCCTCGCCCTGGTCGCAAAGGACACAAGAGAAATTAACATCGCTTGCCCATTTACTACTCCTAGTGACCAGTCTTTCCCTGCCAAGCAACTGAACCTTGAGGTGTGATCTACACTTCCAAATTGCATCATGCAAACCAAAACACGGAGAGTCATCCTCTACAAATCTATGGTAAGCATGGCTAACAACGAGCTCTCATTCGGATGAGTGTTGCCATCGTAATTAGTCTTCACCACCTCGCGGTTCATGACCATACAAGACATCCAACAAGATAATCACTAAACAGGAGGATAATCATGCAGTAAGCATGACTACTGTCACGAAATTTTTTGAACGTCACACTATAATTACCTGTGTGGTACTGATCATTGCCACAAGTTAAAATCAATTCAACCTTACATTGTTTTCATTCACACAATAGAAAAAGGGATAGGATTTAGTAAAGCACCCCTCCTTTTTATTACACACATGTATATATAGACATTATCTAGACATTTTAATGCCTAAACCATCAAGGTGCCATCCTTGATTCTTGGAGCCTAAACTCCAACCTTCTTAATGCTACGTCTAAACGCACATGTCACGTTGCTCCAACACATTTAACTTCAGACCGTTGCCACTTGACCCACATGTGTACCACATGCTATCTGTGCCACCTGGGTGTAACGCTATTGTCCTTGCACACATCCCATGTAACGTCCAGTTGACTTGTGCTTAATTTGCAAGCTTTTATGTCACACTATGCTTCTCTTGCGTAATGGCAGTTGACTAGTTTTAATGCCACGCTATGCTTCTCTTGTGTAACGGTTGTTGACTAGCTTTAATGCCACGTTACGCTTCTCTTGTGTAACGGTTGTTGACTCACGCATGACTCACACCACATTGCTCCAACTCTTCCGCAGCAACTACTAGTTGCACTACTACACTTGACTCGATGCAATGAGTCTAAGTTGTTCCATACACTTTACACAAACATGCTTTAGCTATCTTTCCACAGTCTATACCCTGCTGCGACACCTTAGTGGTCAAGGTCTTTCGTACCCACTCCATGTACTAATCCTTAGATGGCTTGACAATGAGGGTGTGACAAACCATCCCCCACCTAAACCGTTGACTCCCTCGTCAAAGTCGTGCTCAATAAGTTTACAATTTGATCCTAGAATTGCCACAATGACGTGTCCTTTTCCCAGGTAGCTTCTTCTATAGGTTGGCGCACTCATTTGACAAGTATGTTCTTTTATTCTTCCTATTGCCTCCTTCTATGCAGCGATAAAAAATTGCCTCTGCTTTGAGCACGCACTTGTGTCGATGCTCTGTAAGACTTTGCTTGTGATGGATCCTCATGAAAAGGCTTCAAGTAGTTGACATGGAACACTAGATGGAGCTTAAACTTTATCGATAGCTCCACTTGATAGGCAAGATTGCCTACCCATCTTGTGACAATGAAGGGTACCTTGTAGCGTCGTACCAGTGCATGTTGGGCATCCTTCTTTCGAATCTTCTTCATGATTTGTGGTGTTAGCCTTATCAACACCTTGTCCCCTACCTAGAACTCAAGTGGATGTCACTTTTTATCATTCCACTTTTTCATTCTTTGTTGTGCCATTGCAAGGCAATCTTGTGCCTCTTCAATGCTATCTTGATAGCATTTAGCAAATCTGTATGTTGCCAGGCACGATCATCCATGCACTTCATCACCTCATGTGGTGTCATGGGCTGACGTCCCGTTGCCAACTCAAAAGGACTTCGACTTGTTAAAGAACTCACTTGCAAATTGTGACAGAACTATGCCACATTTCCACCTAGTTTTGCTGATTTGCCAAAATAAAGTGTCTTAGATACTCTTCAAGTAGAGCATTCACATGCTCCATCTGTCCAGCTATTTGTGAATGATTTGCTATGGAGAAGTTAAGCTTCATGCCTAGCAACTCAAATAGGGTCCCTAGAGATGCTCTATGAATCTTTCATTATAGTCACTAATGATATTAGAAGGAAGCCCCTACAATTTTACAATATTCTTCATAAATAGCCTTGCCATCGTTTTTGCCATACACTCCTCTGGAGTAACCATGAACGTAACATATTTTGAGAACCTATTGACCACCACCATGATTGATGTAAATCCTTCCACTTTAAGAAATCCGCTGATAAAATCCATAGAAACGCTCTTTCATGGCTGTATTGGAATTTGGAGAGGTTGTAGCAAACTCGCTACTTTGCATTTCTCACTTTCTCCATCTTATCCTGTTGACACACCAAGCATGTTTTTACATAGAACTCTACATCTTGATCGATTTGTGGCCAGAAATAGTTACTACTCAAGAGTGCTAATGTTCTCTCTTGGCCTGGATGACCTGCCTACGTCGAGTTATGTGTTACTCTCAACAAGAGTTGTTGTAGCTTCCCTGTTTTCAGCACATAGGATCTCCTACCTTTGGCGTAGAGGATACCTTCCTCTACCTAGAAATACTTTGCAACACCCTTCTCAACTAGTTTAAGGAGTTAAACCGTTATAACATCTTGTGCAATTTCCTCCTTGATGTGCATGGTCATGTCTCCTGTGGCAACATTAAGTGTGGCTATAACATGCTCTATGTCACGTCCTACATCATGTCGTACACCACTTATACAACTTAACACGTCTGCCACTTGATTCTTCTTCCTTGGTTTGTATTGGAAGATGAAATCAAACTTAGCCAAGTGGTCTTGCCATCTTCAGTTGTTTTGGTGTTAGTTTCTTCTAACCTTGGAAACAACTTGTTACCACACTGTCGGTGTAGATAGTAAACCTTGCTCCGAGCAAGTAATGTCTCCATACCCTAAAGCAATGCAATACTACAGTCATCTTATTTTTATGCATGGAGTAACGCCTTCTCGTGTCATTGAGCTTTCTACTTTGAAAGCAATGGGTCTATCTTCTAGTATGAGCACTCCTTCCATAGCAAAATCTAAAGCATCAATCCATACATGAAATGGTTTTTCGAAATTTGGTAACTTCAAAATTGGCTCTTCCACCAACCCTTTTGAGTGCATCCAATGCCTCTTGGCATTGCTCTAACCAAGTCCACTCTTGGACTTTCTTCAATAGATTTGTTAGGGACACAACTATCTTTGAATTGCCGTTGATGAATTTCCAATAGTAATTTACTAAGCCAATGAATGAGCACAGCCCTGTAACCTTGCTCTGTCTCATCCATTCAATGATTACCGTGACCTTCTTAGAACTAAGGAATAATATTTTCCGTTGACCAAATTTACATTTCCTGGGTTTGAGATAAAGCTTATTGGTGCAAAGGTTTTCCAACACCTTGCGCAAGTGAGCAACATGCTACTTTAAGAACTTGCTATACATGACTACAACATCTAAATACACTACTACAAATTCATCGATGTACTAAAAAAACATTATTCATGAAATTACAAAAGGTTACTAGTGCATTGGTGTAACACCTGTAAAATTCATTTTGTAATTATTTACATTTTATGAATTTTATTTCCTAGACAGGTGTTACTGTTCCGAGGCCCATTGTGTGGTTTTGTGCTTTTGGGCTTGGACCTCGTGGGCTGGCTTCTTTTTGCGTGTTCCTGTGCGTGGTTT
>JAMKQA010009703.1:0-26211 GCA_024699735.1 Posidonia australis | reverse complement strand
TATTCCTTTTTCTCTTTTGTTCCGGAGTGCCGCTGTATCTACCGAAATTTCCTGGAACGGTATGCCGTTGGAGCCACGATATGCCGTTTTTGGTTTTTGCTGGAAATTTGATTTAAGACTTTGATTTTTGCTGGAATAGTCCATCGCTCTTGATGCCAGTGTATTTTTGAATTCATGCTAAGACTTCTAAATCTTTTTTCTCGTTATAATATTTATGAAAATAAGCACACATGAATAATCATCAAAATTAATGTTAATATTTCTAACAGGAACCATGACCTAAATGGTTGGTATCCCCAGAGAGATCTGAAAATATCCCTGTCTCTCCTGACAATCTGTCAGCAGCAGAGCAACCAGGCTGTTCGGGCGGCGGAGAGGAGTCCTCCGCAGTGGGTACATTAAAGGCGCTGAGGGTAGGTCTGGCAGGGGATAAGACAGGAAGTACGTCTTCATGAGCGAGCTCAGACCCCAAAGGGCGGGAAAGACCATTCAGGTTAACCTTAATCAGGGATTCCTCTAAGAGCTCAGTAATAGGATTGGGATTAACAATTAAATCCTCCACGCCATCAGCATTAGGATTAAACCCAGTCGTAAATGAAGGAGGGGAGCATTGGGAGTGTCCCCACGCAGTACCCGAGATGGCAGGGACAGACAAGCTATCAGATCCCGAAGACCGAGCCGGACCCGCCATATGGGTCTCATTAGCCAATAAGTCCACAGAAAGCTCAGTTAAAGGATTAAAATTAACATTAAAACCGTCATTACTGCCAGCATTAGAATTAGAAAATCCCCCAAAGTCGTCATTACTAGCAGCAATAAAATTAGAATTAAAGCAATGCGGGATTAAAGGGGGAAAATATCGGGAATAGCCCCAGACAGACCCCGAGGCACCTGACACGTCCTCAACCCTACCGCCCGAAACCCTCGAAACAGTGTTTCTCCTCTGCGATCCCACCGGCGGAAAGGACCTCGCCGGAAAACATGGGACAACAGGATCACACACAGATAAACCAGCAAAGTCAAAAAACCAGGAGGAGCAGCCCTGAACAGAACGATCAAGAACCGCCACCTCAAAAAAATAAACATGCGCTACCCAGCTAGCAGAGATCTCGGAAAAAAAAAATCCCTGGAGATGGTTCCAGATGGAACGAACACATCCGAGCAAATATAGCAGCAATAAACAGAAAGAAGCCATGATGGAGATAAAGACTTAGTAAAGAAAGAGCAATCTACACAGATGCACAAAAAGCTTTCATCCATCACAAACATCGTGACAGAAGAACCATCAAAGATCAACAAGGACCCAGCTCTGGGAGAGCAGATCCTCCAAGGGGAACTACCCCCATAAGAGCAGCCCAGGCCCGAGGTAGCAGATCGCAGATCTGAAACCGAGGCACAGCAGGGGGGCTTCCTCCTGCGACTTCCCCGAGACGGGGCCGTCGAGGCTGAAGAAGGGGTTACCAGCCTCCGGCGTGTAGATTTCTCAGTGGAGGAGACCTTCCTGGATCGGAGGAAATAAGGAGACGGAGACACCAGGGTGGGAGCCGGGGACCTCGGAGAAGAGCGTCGGCTCTTGGGGGGAGCCATCGCAGGTTTAGGGCGCCGGAGAAACGGGCGAGAGTATACAGTGTCGAAGTGCGCAGTGTTATTGCGAGTGGTCAAAAAATATTTTCCCAAAAAAAAAGAAGTCTGTAACTTATGATGATATTTATCAACCAATTGTTGTTGGTCTCAATTGTTATTATTTGCTATGAACAAATTTATTTTTGTTCAATTGAAAAATATGTTGATGGCTTATTAATTTATCTTTACTTGTTGAATCAAAGGGATGTAGGGTCTTAAACTCAATGGTTTGTTTGAAAACGATATATGCTCGTCATTGTTGGGTGAAGACCAAGAAGAAGAAGAAAATCTGTTCAAATTTAAGAGATTAGGCAGAAGTAGAAGAATGTTTGTCAAGGAAAATATGTTCTTCTACAATGTTAACGTAAGTGACACTGCTTGAAAAATCCAACGCACACTGTCTCCTTCTCTTGATACCAAATGGTGCACTACATGCTTAATTTTCATTACAATAATTGCCTTGTCCATTGTTGATTGAAATTAAGTCATGTAATCCAACTTTGAAATTCATATTCAACCTAAATATATTGGATTTAAGATTTTTTAACCTATATCCAACCCATGATATAAAAATCCAACCCAATCCAATCTATACGGATCAAATTAATTTGATTTTTGATCAACCCATATCAATGTACAACCCTACTACATGCTAACAAATTAGCTACAGCAGCAACGTGCAAAGTAAGAGACTAAGGTGGAGGAAAGAAACATAGAGTTTCATTCAAGAGTGTTTTGGTGTTTTTAACGAAGCTTACAACGAAAAGTTGACATTCAAACGCTGACTTACTAAAACTTTGGAACAACCAAAAGTCCAATCAAACGCAACCTAAGTCAAACAGTATTGACCATTGATATTTGCTTGAAAACTGCAGGTGAGAAAAACTAGAATGGATGCCAAAGAATGCAAAACAGGATTCAACAACTGCAGAGCAAAGCTTGCCCAAATTTTAGGTGGCAACGAAAACATAATAAAAGGGTGGCCAACGCTAACATCTATAGAGGCCTAAATTCCCTTCTCATTCATAGGACCTGACTCTGTATTGTCTTTTATACCAACATTTAAGAGTAACACTATTTCTATGTTAACGTCTGAAATAAGTATGATAGACAATCGAGATTAAGCTTCTTCAGTCTTTTGCATCCGCAACGCCTCCTGGAGTTATCTGGAATACGTGATCTCTCCGTCAAGGTCCACATACACATCTGCAATCAAGCATGTTGTTTTGTTTGATGGTGAAGTAATAATTGAGAAGAGATGCAAGTGGTGATTGCATTTGAGTTAAGGATATGGCTTCGGCCTCGGGTAGGTTGGGGGCATCAAAGATCTTGCAGACGCGTTGCTCGCCTTTGCCTTTCCTAAGCATCAGTCTGATGGTTGCAGCGTGCGCAAGAACATGTCCACCTGCAGGTTTCTTTGGGTCTGATATGAACATGCCACCCCCAGGATCAGCAATCACTGCATTTAGTTTTGTTTTGTTACCACGGGAAATCAAAACAATCAGTAATGATTTGACTCCTGCAATACCAAACATGTAATTAGTTATCTTTTTAAACCTTGATTTGTCATGTAGACAGCGACGTTGAACTCTTCGGCAATCTTGGTTAGACGGGAGAGCATCTGAGCCAGCTTTTGCTGTAGGAACAAGGCAGAAATATTAGAGATGGGTAATGAAAGCCACAGTATAATCAGAGGTAGAAGTGAATGGAGAAATAAGTACTTGGCGTTCTGCTAGCTCTCCTCTTCCAGAGAAATCAACCCGAAATAAAGCAATTACAGAATCCACAATCTGTAACAACCAATGACAAGAAATATGATGTTAGAAATGGAACTAGTTAGAATCCATGGTGCAACAGGAAACAAACTCAGCCTTAAACTTGAAGAATGGACTAACCAGAAGACGGAATGGTTCTTCTGACATTTTGGCAGCGAGGCCTAGAAGCAGGTTGTATTGGTGCTCATACGTATATGCTCGAGCATATATGATCTTCTCTCGCATCCAGACATAAAAAGTTAAAGATGGTAAAGCTTTCTCTAAAGAAATAATGTACTGGTTTGGTTTAATCCACGACTATATTTTACTCAAATTTGTAAAAGAAATGGGAACAGTGCGGAGGAGTAGAAGTTTAGAAGTTCACATTGTCTAAAACAGCAGTGGCATCCATGCCAAATCTCTCTGCGATGGGTACTATTCGATCTGGTCGGCTGCGGTTTCACAAGGTCAAGACACAAGAACAAACAGTGCAGATCTTGACTGGCTTTAAGATAGAATCCAACGTAACCTACATAGCTTGCAGAAGTTAATTGTCTAATTTAAGTAATAAAGGATACAATGTCCCCTCTGTATCAATGTAGGCGACCTTCCCGTTGCCTCCATGCATGCCAATTGGAAGCTGTGGGAACCCAAACCATGCTCCAATGAGATTTTACTTTTCGGGCACATGAGGAGATGCACTTAATCGTAAAAATTAATGACAGAATAAGTGGTGGTGAGATAGTGATCAACCTGAGTAGATACGCAGAGAGTGTGAGCCAACTGAGTTTTTCCGGATCTGAAGCGTGGACATACAAATTGTCACAATGAAACACCAATTTTAGAATACTTCATCGATACAAACTTCACCTGAATTCTCCGAAGGCCTCTGTGATGCAAAATGTCTCGATTCCACCTGATCGTGAAATATTTAATACAATGTAGAATGTGGGGTGTTCAAACTACAATGACCATCTAATTAAGCACAAACACACGTCAACTGAGCGGTATCATATGACCAGCAGATGGAAATGTTGTACCTCCTAGTACTTCGTCCAAGGCTTGACTTCCAGTGGTGATTTTAACCACAGATTTTCTCTGAAAAACAGAAGCGAATTCCGTTTGTCATATCCCAGAATTATCAGCACTCCACATATATTATACCAAAGGGATGGTCGGGGCATTTCAGTTTACAACAAAAACCCTTAGTAGTGTCGAGCTTACTTTGAGCAACATGTCACTTCCAGTAAGGTAACCAAAATTCTGAAAAGGAAAAAGAAATCAACCGAAAAACAGAAAACTTCAGATGATTATATACATCTAAAACCAGCAGAGGTGAGTGGATATGTGAGAGCAAAAGCGGAAATCTGACCACAAGCTTCTCTGCGGCTTCGCATATCTTATCAACCTTTGCTTCGGACAAGCCCTTAATTCCAGTAAGGCTCTGAAGAAAGAGAGGATAATGATTACACACCATACCATAAGAACAATCCGACGAACCATCAAGTTATTCATTTTTGCTGCCTCTACACCTTTTTAGTGTGCATCATAAGGCCATTGCATGTATAGATCCCGGCATCCTGGAGCTTCTTCACGTCTCCAGCATTGATTCCTTGAGATATCACTGCATGTACAAAAATAAATCACGAAGAAATAGGAAACGCCAAACTAACCTTGCACGTTCAGAAAGAGCTGAGAAGAAAGAGTCCGCGAAAATATCCAAGTCCGCAGGAAAAACAGGGGCAAATGGGAATTCTCAAAACAGCATAGCTCAACAGAAACAAACAAGCGGATCGTCATCAACTAAAGAGCGGAATAGTAGTGTTTAACGTAAATTGACAGAGAAAAAACGAAACATCAAGGTATTACGAACCGTCAGAGTAACCTCAACTGCAGGTCTAAAAAACATCTCTACCAAACGACAGAGAGCCGAGATGAACAAGCAGAACACAGATTCTACGGGATAAGCAGACTAAAGATCCATTTGGTAACATTTATACTTTTGAACATATAACTTTCAATCAGAAACTACAATAATTTTTGGAACATCAATTTTTTTACATTTTTAAAAGTTAAGATATGATTGTTTCCAATCAAAAATTAACTTTTACGCTTAAGTCCAGAAGTTGAAACTTTACGACTTAAAGTAGCAAAATGATTACGGAAATAAACTATTTTTTTGACAATAAAAAAAATGCTACCTTATTTTTCTTGGCTTTCTTGCTCTATAATACAGTTTGGCCCTTATTGATATAAAAAAAATAGGAAATTTTCTTCTTCCTTTTCCATTGCAATTTGCAAATGTCTTTGATGGCATCCAACTGCATTCTGACACCTTCCTTACTTTCTGATTTCTTACTAATAACCAGACCTCCAAAACATCACCAAACCTTCCTGCATTACACTTTACACATGATAGAAAACAAATCCAATGCCTTGACTCCCTGCTAGACTTGTCAATTCTTTACACGACACGATTACACGAAACGACACGATAACATGATAAAATTTAATTATAATTTTTTTTAATTATTTTGAAATAGTTATGTGATCTATGGTTAATAAACATAATTTTATTTTGACACGATTAGACACGATTATTACTTGATTTAACACGATTGGAACTGATTAAACCCAGTTACTACACGTTTAACATTAATAATAGATTATTAAGCATATTATTATCAAATTGAATACAAATATATTTTATATATGTTTAAAATTATTGTATTATTAGTAATCAAGTATAATTTTTCCACAATACAAGAAATATTGGTAAAAAAATGGTAGACACAATAACACGATAAGTCTGACACGATAAGTACACGACACGACCCAATTGACAGGTCTACTCCCTGCCCATGTGAGGCATATCCCTCGATAAAGATGTTCTATAATACAACATCATGACTTTCCATCATATCAAATACTGATCTTGCATCATGCAAATTCCCACACTTTATATACATGTCCATGATGAAATTTTCCACAAACAAATTATCATCATTTTTATGGCCATTCACAATCATGTAACCATAAATTTTCCGACCATGTGCCAAGACCGTTATTTGAGTGTAGGCTGCAAGAGTAACATAAATTGTGACAAAGTCAGGTTGTGCACCACTACTCGACAAGATTCTCTCATTCTACATCCGCCGGAAGAACCTCAAAGCATTCTAAAACCTGCTCATCTAAGCAAACGCATTAACCATCGAATTCCACAGAACAGCATCTCTCTCATGCAATTCATCGAGCATCTTCTTAGCCTCCTTGACAAAGTCTAACTTCACATGACACCCCACCATTGCGCTCGTCACATACAAATTCAACTCAAGACGCACCATGAATAAGAACCCATGAATCTTCCTCATTTCCTTTACTATCTTCAGACCACACAACACATTAATCACGCAAGGGAAAGCTAAACCCACCACCCGCATCTCATGGTACAAACCTAAAACCGACGACACAAGACCATTTCCAACAATCCCAACAACAATGGCATTCCGCTTGAAAAGATTTGCGCTTTCGACGCTGTGGAAGACAGTAATGGCATCTCTGGAGCACGCAAACTTGGAGTAAAAGCTAACGAGGCTGGTGATGCAAAAGGAGGACGCCTGGAACCCATTCATGAGGATGAAAGAATGGGTTTGTTTCCCTCTGGCTAGGTCTCAATGTAGCGTGCAGTCTTGGAGGAAGGACACGCAAGTGGTGCAAATATTATCTTTTCAATGAGAACAATATGGAAAATAGAGGAAAAAGGATCACAGCGTTTTTCAAAAAGTTTCTTTTGTTTTCAACGTTTTTACGAATTTTACACATAAGAAAAAAAATGTAGTGTTTTTGAATAAACGGGCCTTTTTTTGTTTGTTTGGTTTAACTTTTTCTTCTTAAGTGGTTATTTTCAATAAATTATAGTCAATAATCATTATCAAATACTACCTTATTTATTTGATTCAACTTTTACTCTCATAAGTGATTGTTTCTAGCAAGCTACCGCCAATAAGTGTTACAAATGCTACCACGATACACAAACAAAACGTCTTCAATGAAGTGCAGAAATATCCCAAACATCCACGAAAGACAAAATTATCTGAGAAACACCAACTCCCGCGGGAAAAACTTTCACGGATGAGGTCTACTCAAACGAAAACATCAAAAAAGCAGATTCAGTGAAAGGATCAACAGAAGCAAAGCCACGGAGACAGGCTACAATGTTCCAGCAGAGGAATCTCAGATACGAAACACAAACAGAGCTAAGAAAACAGAAAAGCAACAAAGAAAACGCATATCCAAAGCAATAAGCAGTTGTCATGGAGAGGAGTCAGGAAAACACGTCTTCAAGCTAGTAACTGAAGAAACATAGAGATCTGGATCTATATTCGGAAGAGAAAGCTAAACAAACTCAAACTAGAAGATAAGAGTCATGAATTCAGCATGGGACAACTGAAAACAAGCATAGAGAAAACCTACTGACATATAGCAGAGAAATATCAACCACATGACTACACCTCTGCTTAAAACCTTGAAGTCACAAAAAAAACTGAAAACGTCAGATTCGTGAATTCAGCTCCATTCAACAGAGATAAAACCACAGGAACATAGTATCAAAGTCCAGCAGACAACCTCAAGCACGTAGCACAAAAACTGCGGTAAGAAACTTGGAATCGACGAAAAAACACAAATGAGAAGCTAAAGTCACATAATATCCTCATTAAAAATGGAAATAACACACAAATCCGAATCCCTTTTTCAGGAGAGACGTAAAAATCTCGATCAAACAGCAGAATAACGAATTCAGCTAGGATCGACAAAAAACAAACCACGAACAAGCTAAAACCTCAAAATCAACGAGAAAAACATAGAACAGGAACTCACACCACATCTCCTCGCTAGAAACCGAAAAATACACAAATCAGAGACAATTTTTGGGAAGTTGGCTAGAAAATACAATGAATAACATCAGAATAGTAAATTCAGCAGAAATCAAGCCACGAACAAACTAAAACACAGAAATCAACGAGAAATACACGGATCGGAGCTAGGAAAACGGAGAGACACAGGATTTTTCTCAATTCGTAGGAACTCACGCTTGTCGATGGACTCGAAGCAGTCCTCCTCGTCCTCCTCGGCGTCCCTCTCCATCAGCTGGAGATGCTCTTCCGCCCTACACAGATGATCAATCCATCACCATCACCGTTTCAAATTATCGAATTCGTGGAATGAATTGAGGAGAGAGAAGTGGAGACTTGAGATCGATCATCCTCTGCGACTTCGCCAGCGCGGGAAATGGAGATGAGATTTGGAGTTTTTGAAAATGGAAGCTGGAGGTGGAAGAGTGGGAGACGGGTGCTGGAGGTGTCTATTTATACAACGGGACGTGAGGTGTGACAGACACGTAAAACAGGCCCGGCCAAGCCTGTAAAATACTGGTCAAGATGGACTTGGACCGGATTGAGTCATCTAGTTATATGGGCTAGGCCTAGTCCGGTCGGATTTTATAGACTCCCGACGCTACACAAGCCATGGCCAACCAAGGGGTCGAGCCTCGAGCCAGATTCAGGGTCGGTCTATTTTAAAAAGATTGAAAATTTTTATTTATTATTAAATATTTAATATGTACATATAAAAATAAAAAAATTGAAAAATATATATTTTGATATTTTATATTCAACATTTTTATATTTTGTTTTTTTTTTGTAAAGGTTTAGATATTATGTATTTCATCGGCTTAAAATGTCCGATAAGAAAACATTGTCCAGAATTTAAAATATTACAACTCCATTGGCAAACAGTCAAAAAATAGTACCAAAATATTACACCAATGGTGAAGAGGAATAATATCAACTCAGAAGAAGGAGAGTTACAGTCCATCAGGGGGCAGAGACCCTCTCCCTCAGTCACCAAGGGGCAAAGGATCAACTCCAGAAATGATTCTGGAAGTGGAAGGGATAGAAGGATTGGAGGAGTCAACAGGCTGGGAAGCCATGGCAGAAATAAATTACCTCATCTCCTCTTTCTCAAATCTTGCAACAAGATTATCTATCCAGAGATTCATCAAGTAGATAAATATCAGAAATAATGGAAAAAGAAGATTTACATTAATTTCAGAAAATCCTATTATTCCTTTCTTTCCAAATCAACCAGAGGATGATTTGAAGCAACATCGTCCAACCAGAATAAGGCAAATAATATTTTAGATGAGGGGCAGATAAAAATAATTCTGCGACAGTGAAATGACCAAGATATAATGCTGAGAACAAGAAAAAATCTCAAATCTTTCTCACAATGGAACAATTTAGAAACAAATGATTGTTATGATCAATGCTCACAGAACAGAATGTGCATAATGGAAGTCCAGACCATCCTCTTTTCAATAAATTTGCTTTTGTCAAATTCTTATTGTTAATTATTAACCATGCAAAGAGCTTAACTTTAACTGGAGTAGAAGTAGCCCAAATGTACTGGTAGAAACCATTACGAAGACCCCCATCATTAAGAATACTATATGCTGCCTTAACCGAAAAATGACTTTTATTGGGGGGTAGCCAAATGAATTTATCATCACCATTAACCAAAGTTAAATTTTGCATAATAGTAACAAAATTTTCCAACTGATCCTGAAGCAAACTAGAGTTAAAACTTAAACGTATAGCATTGGGATGAGATAAACAATCTGTTAAAGTCTCTGTGGAAATAATCCACAGTTTGTTTTATAGTAGCTTTTTTAAATCTAGCTACACTATAAAGGTCAGGCATAGAGATATATAATGGACAGTCATTGCACCATTTATGATTCCAGAACATAGTGTTATTGTCATTGCCAAGCTTAACAGAAGTAAAGCAATTGAAGAAAGCAAATCCCTGCTTTAAATAGCTCCACAGTGGAGAACAATAGGCAAAAGAAGAATTTAGTAGTGCTCCAGGGCCCCTATGTAAATATCTAGACTTGATTAGTACCTTCCAACCGGGATTGAAATCATTAGAGAAAAATTACCATATTAATTTGATCTTGAGGGCTGCACTAAAGTTTTTCAGATTAAGAATACCCCATCCATTTTGTTTTTTTGATCTACATATGAGAGACCATTTAATAAGATGCCTCCCTTTCTGATTATTAGATAAGGAGTTCCATAGAAATTTACTTCTTAAGGCATCTAATTTTTTCTCTATTTTTGAAGGCATATGAAGTACAGACAAATAGTAAGTTGGGATGGATGACAGCACAGCATTTACCAAAGTGAGTCTTCCCCCTAATGATAGGTGTCTGGCCTTCCATGAAGAAAGCTTCTTAGAAACTTTCTCAATCACAGGAGCCCAATTAGAAGAATTTGCCTTTTTAAAATGCAGTGGCAGTCCAAGATATGTGATAGGTAAATCTAACTTCTCACATCCCAAGATATCACAAGAAGATAAAAGCTCTGTCTGAGTTACCCCTACTCTAGTTAAAGATGATTTAAGGAAATTTATCTTGAGACCAGAACAAGTCTGAAAGCAACATAAAATTCTTTTAACGTTGATCAAATTCTCCTTATTATCAGTCAAAAATAATAAAGTATCATCAGCATATTGTAAATTAACCACTGAAGGGCCATCATTGGGAAATGTAATCCCAGAAATAAGATTATTTCTCTTGGCTACCTTCAACATTGCATTTAGAACATTAAAAGCAATGATGAACAGAAGTGGAGACAGGGGATCACCCTGTCTTAGCCCATTAGTAGCCGCAAAATATCCTTTAGGTGATCCATTGATTAATACAGAAAATTTTGCAGAATGTATACACATACGAATCCAAGAGATCCACCTTTCTCCAAAACCCAGGCCTGATAGTTAATCACGGAGGAAACTCCAATTAACATTATCAAAAGCTTTTCCAAAGTCTATTTTCAAAAAATAACTTTTGATATTAGTAGACTTCATATAATGAAGGGTTTCCTGAGCAATCAGGAAACAGTCCTCAATGGACCTCCCTGTCAGAAATGCACACTGAGATGCATCAATGACATAGTTAAGAGCTGGAGTTAACCTAGAGGCCAAAGTCTTTGTGATGATTTTATAAATACTATTGAGTAAACTGATAGGTCTAAAGTCCTGTATCCTAATGGACCCCAACTTTTTTGGAATTAGAGCTATGAAAGTCTAATTTACTGAGGATAGGAAGTCAAGATCATTAGAACAGTAGAATACATTGAAGATATTAATTATTTCTTCCTTCAAAAGTTCCCAAAAGTGCTGGAAAAAGAACATGGGAAATCCATCAGGACCTGGAGACTTATCCCCAGCAAGGTGAAATACACTTCTCCTAATTTCCTCTTCCTCAAAAGGAATCTCTAACTGTTTTGGATAGGAAATTTTGGTAGGGATTAAAGCATCCCAATCCATAATAATATGACGAGAGACACCCTTATTGAATAACCCAATAAAGTGGTTCTCAGCTTCCCCACATATTTCAGAGTGAGTAGTAGAGATTCTGTTATTAATTAGGAGAGAGGAAATGTTGTTGTTCCTTCTATGGCATTTAACCATATTATGAAAAAAGGGGGTATTCAAGTCCCCTTCCTTTAACCATTGGATTCGAGACTTTTACCTCCAATATACCTCTTGCTCTTTAAGGAGAGAAAGATGTTTCATTCTCAATGCCTTTTTCTGAGTCCAGTCTATCTTTTCAGATTCCTCTGCTTGATTATCCATTTCCTCAATTAAAACTTCAATAGTTCTGAGTCTTTTTTTCCTAAAAGCTTTAATTGGTTCTAACCATTTTTTGAGTATAGCTTTTAAATTCTTTAATTTAGAACTGAACTCAGAAATAGGGGTAGTAACAGACAGAGGGTAACCATTCTGCCCCCAAAATTCCTTTATGACTTGTTCTATTCCATCATAAGAAAACCATGATCTGTAAAACTTAAAAGGAATGGGACCCCAATTAGGGGCTTGAGTATTGATGAGGATAGGAATATGGTCAGATACAATCCTAGCCTTGCTTGAGCAGAAAGAGTCTGGGAAACTCACTGACCAACCTGGAGACATAAGGAAACGATCAAGCTTAACCATTACAGGGTTATCTTGAAAGTTAGACCAGGTAAAAGAAAAGTTATTTGGTGAGAAGTGGATCATTGAATTCTGATCAATGAAGTCATTAAATCTGTCCATGTGAATGTTGCTACTAATAAGAGGGGAATGTTCACTAGGATACCTAATGACATTGAAGTCACCCCCCAGGAACCAATAACTATTGACCATAGTACCTATTTGATTCAATTCTTCCATAAAAATGGGTTTCATACTCTCGTCACAGGGGCCATACACCCCAGTGAGCCACCAAACCAGATTATTATCCAGATTTTCAAAATTAATGGAAAGACTGAAACTGAAGGGGATGCTTCTGATAACCTTATATTGTCTGCTATCCCACCCTATTAGTATCCCCCCTGAAGCACCAATCGAGAGGACCAGAGACCATGTGTTGATTTTATTGCCTCCTAAAGCTCTTAAAGACCACTCGGAAAACTCTTCCTGCTTGGTTTCACTAACAATAATAATAACGCATCTGTTAGATGCAATAAATTCTTTTAGTGCTCTCTTCTTGTGTCCAGACCCCATACCTCTAATATTCCAAGTAGCTATAATCATAATAAAAATGTTGAGACCTAAACAGAAGACCCCCCCCCCCATCGAAAGGAACCTGGGGGTCTTCCAACAAGACATACTCTTTGCACTGATCCTTCCTTACTTGGTTGAAAAAAGCTATTGAGTCTTCTTTGGAGGATAATGAAATACCAATTTTACTACAAAAGCATTTGAACTGCTCATAAGACTCTCATATCAGAGGATCCTCAGAAAAAGATCTAGAATTACCAGAAAGTAGCAGATTAACAGCACTATTATCAGAAGAGTTACTAGATACAGAAGCATGACAGAAATCAGTAATGTTTTCAGAAATAGTGTGCCAATTCTCACCTGGAGCATGCACAGGAGTAGGGGCCTAGAGGTAGGCTTCTCGGAGTGTGTAGAAACCAATTCCTCCTGGTCCAAGCAGTCGTAGATAGCCATGACTTTTTTGAATTTTGCCAGCGAGAAGTTCCTGGCCTTGATTTCAGTTTCCACCCACTTAGGGGCTACATCAGAAAGCTTAAAGTTTCTATGGATAGGAGGGGCAGGTGTTGCTGAAAGATTACCTGGGGCTGCAGGGGTGGGTAACAACCCGGCTGTCCCATGTGGTGAAGACCTAGGAGAAGGGGAGGAGGAGGGTCTCATCCAAACATTTTTCCCAGATTTCAACTGGGACTTGGAGCTTTGGTGGTGCTTACTACTAACATTGCCACGCCAACCTTTCTTAAAAGGTTTCCTAACAGGGTATAGATTCCAGGAGGAGGAGGCCTGGGATTTGGGCCAAGTAGGAAATGTCTTGAGGGGGGGAGGAGGTGGAAGGACAAAGGTCCCAGCTAAGTCTATACTTAATAGGATAGACAATTTTCCCATAACAGAAAAATCTCATGTCAGGGGACTCTTTACCTTGGAAGAACTTGACCCTCACCCTAGCAAACCCCAAAAATTTGACTCTGTCAATAGATAAATCTACCTCAAGCAGCTCAGCAACGTCTGAGATCAACCTATGGAATACCTCAATACACCACAAATGGTGGGGAATGCCTTCCAACTTGATCCAGGTCCCCTCCTCCTTAAGGGAGAGCACAACATTGGAGCTGGGCGTCCAGTGCACAAAGGAAGCAGATAGTGAGTGAAGGGAGGACCTAAATCGACTCAGGATGTCATTTTTGTCTTTAATGGAGGGGAACTTCAACAAAAACTTCCCAGGGGAGAAATCGGAGATTTCTATTTTAACATGTAGGGGCCAGTTGGTGAGTATATGCTGGGATAGCATATCAGAAGAAAGAAGGGAGGAGTGATCTGTGACGATCGTATAGCAGGAGTAATGGATGGTGAGGTCACAAGATGCATCAGAGGGGTAAATAACAATCGGATTTTGGGGTGACAACCCAGTCATTGTAGAGTGAGCTCTGGACTCCAGAGGGGACGAAAAATGCATCTTCTTTGCCACCAGAGTCCACCCAGGGGAACCAGCCTCACAGTCTAGCGTATTCTCAGGGGGAGAAGGCAGAGCGGCAAAACGAGCCACCGCACCCAAAATCAAAATACTTATTACAGTTGTCAGGCAAAATCTCTGACGTAGAGATTGGAGTCAGAAAATTCGGCGAAATGTCAGAATTTTCAGGGTAGTGGGGGAGGTTACCATTCCCAGATAGAGAGGCCACCTTCTCCAAAGAGCCAGAAACGACGTGAGGAGAGCAAGGGTCAGACGAAAACGGCACTTCGTCAGTCGAACAGGATCCCAGGGGTTCCACCAAATCGGCAGAAGGCCGAGAAAGGTGAATATTTAAATTATCTCTCGCGAAATTATCAAAACACCCCCCAACTTTATTCCTAAGATTACTATAATCCCCGCAAAACACAGGAGGGAAAAACCTGGAATACCCCCACACGGAATACAAGGGGTCAGCGAGGCCAGGCTTCTCAGCCACGCCACAGCTAATTTCAGAAGCCCCTCTCCGCCGACCCACCAGCTGGATAGGGATCGCCGGAGGATCGGGAAGAAAAATAGGATCCACGCTCACAGTGTGCGAAGGAACCAAACAGAAGCCACCAGTTAATCGGGGAAAAGTCCCCAAAACAGATCTAAAAACCAAAGGCGATCCATGTGCATCAAAAAAACCAGAGAAACCGCAACCAGAAGAAGCTAAAAGTCTAGCAATCTCAGATCCATGAGCATCAATAATATCATCACCAAATAAGCATGCAACCAACATATTTAACCACCACAGGGATAAAGATCTGTAAATGAAACAACAATCCACCGAAAGATTCACATCACTAATAAAGGAAAGGCGTAGGCAAAGAGTAGAGCCAAAGAAAACCTCCATGATGCCAGATCTAGACGAACAGGGTTCATCCGAAAGAGATCTTCCCCAAGATGAAGATGGAGATCTCCCCCTGACAAAATCAGAGAGAGAAGTAGAAGCCTTCCTCTTCCGGGTACCCTGAATAGGACACGACGGAGAAGAAGGAGGGACAGAAGTTACCAGCCTAGGTCGCGCCTTCCCAGCCAAGGCGCTCACACCAAGCTCGTCCCCCAGCGCAGCTTTGCGCGAGCGAAGATTGTAGGCATCACGACGGCCAGAATGAAGCCGTCGTCCAGCCATGGATCCCGGGGCAGAAAACGCACAAATCAAGGGACGTAGTGAGTCGGAGAGCTTTGTTATCGCCAGAGCTTTGTTATCGCCAGTTTGTTTCTTACAATTTTGATTCACTGGTAAGTAATATAATGTTGGGTCAATGTTGGACCATTGCAGCCAAGCACATCCCAGACTCAATGAAACATTTTTATTCCATTTTTATATTTTGTTGTTTTACGTAAATATAAATTAAAATTTTACAAAAAAAAAGGTATCCATTTCCAATTAATCATAAGTAGAATTCGTTTCCATTGAAATTGACGACATTTCCTCATCTTCTGATTCGTCGTTTTAGTTCAAGTTTTGAAGACGATCAACTACATCATACTAGTATTTCAAGCACACAAAGACTTCTACAAACTTTTCTGATAAATTACATCATTTATCACTTAAAACTCTTATACCTAAAAAATTGCAGACTGCGACGTCACAATAGATTCCGAAAATATTAGTAAATCTTTAATTAATTTAGAAACTACAAGAAACCTAATTGCAGTACTAAACCACCATTTTAATATATCTAAGTTATTTATTTCAGGTTCACTAAAAGCAAACTCACATTCTAAATAATTTTTTAATTTATTATTAATGGTTATTTTTACATATTTTCCTTTTTTTCTTATTTAATATACTCCAAAATAAACCATCACCATTACTAGTAGTAGTTTGTATTCCTGTAAAATTAGATGTTTAAACATTATAACTACCTTTATCATAATTTTTAACATATTCTTCAATTAATTCATACAAAGTTTCCTTAATATTACTATTAAATTTATCTATTCTTTCACTTTTATTTATGTTACAAAGGTGGCGTTTAATAACGATTATTTTCCATAGCTTATTAGAAATAATCACTTATGAATAAAAAGCTAGATCAAACACACACAAAAATAGCAAACTTATTTAAAAACATTAGTTTATTTCTCATGTGTAAAACTCACTAAAAACGTTGAAAATGAAAAACTATGAAAGGTAGCTTCTTGAAAAGAAAAAAAACTAACTTTTCACTATAATCAATTTGCTTATAATAGTTACCAAACGCAACTTAAAAATATTATTTATAAGTACCATATAATTAACTAATATATGTCTTGGGTTCATGACTACTGCTAAATATGCTCACATTGAAATTTCATCCCAATAACTATTATATTTATCTTTTATTAATTTAATAACATGCATTTACAAAATTAGGATATCTCAACATTATTGAAAATTGTTTATAATATTAAATAAATTAATTAAAACTAGATAACTAATAGGATAATATTGACCTAATAATTTTTTAATTACATTATAAAATAGTTTTAAAAAACTATGATTTGTTTTAGAATTATGTCAATCTCCATCGTTTAACAAATAATTATACTTTACATTGTAATATGTTGCATTTATGTTACTATAAGATAAACTTGAACTTAATATTTCATATATTGAATTCCCTCTATATTGAATATCTAACTTAAATTTTTTAGGTTCTAAACCATTTTCTACACATAGATGTATAAATTCTTAATATCTTTTATCTGACGTTTGAATAAATAAAACAGTTGATCTTTTATTTTCCATATAAGGTCTAATGCAATATATACATTATGGTACAGTTAAATTTAAAATATAGCAACAACACCTACAATGAAAGAAATCACCAATTAATACTGGTACTGTATTTATTTTTAATATTTCTATTATAACATTATATTAGAAGCATTATCAAAAGATACTGTATTAATTTTCTAACGTACGTAAAATTCTTTTGCAATATCTTCTATCATATTTACTATAGCTTTACTAGTATGTGAATAATCAAATACATTAAAAGTAATAAATCTTTTTTATAAATTCTATTTTATATCCACCAAATGTGTAGTTAAACATAAATATGAAAAATTATTAGAATCAGTTCAAACATCACAAGTCAATGATAATTTACGTAATAAACTAAAAAAACATTTCCATTAAATCTTGTTTATCTTTTTTAAATGTTTTATAAATTATATTTTTAGCAGTTTTCCTAAAATGACATTTAAATTGTGGGTTTAAGTAATTTTGTACAAAAAATTCAAATTTTTTATTTCCAAAAAAGAAAATAATTATTCATCTTATACTAAAAATTTTATTATACCTTCTTTTGATTTTTTTTGCATTATATTTCAAATTCACTAATCCACTAGAACCCATATACAATTTAGATTATCTTAAATTTGTGTTATTATCTTTGTCATGTGCAGCTATATATTTTGGTAAAAGTCTAACTATATATCTTACACTTCCATCCCTAGGACAAGTGTATTCTATACTTCAATAATTACAATAACATTTACTTTCATTTGTAGAGTCTAATTAGACATGGAAAACGGGTCGGGCCGGCCTAGGCCCGCTCGACCCCACCCGGGACCGGAAAAATCACCCGCGGGTCGGGCGGGGCCAGGCCCAAACGGGCAGGCCCGCTTCGGCCCGCGGACTAGGCCCAGTTTGGCCCGCTGGCCGGCCCGCGCATAGTGGGGAAAAAATGCAGTCGGCCCGTGGGCCCGGCCCGGCCCGACCCGGCTTGGATGCGGGCCATGGGCCGTGCCGGGCCCATGGCCTGTTGCGGCCGGGCTGCTTCTTTCATGGGCCCGGTCGGCCCGGCCCGGCCCGAATTCCATGTCTAGGTCTAATGTTATATGTTTTCAAATCCATGGACTTTGTTTTCTAAGTTTTTTTGTGGTTATGGATTGTGTTTGTGTTGTTTATGTAGTTTGTGCTATTTAAGGTTGATCTGACTCCTGAGTTGAAATATAATATTGACTTCTTATATTTTCAAATGAATATGTTATTTTATGAGTTGAAAATTTCGAGATATTTTTTCGTATCTGTTTAAACTTGCAAAACTCAAAAAAGCCTCGATTGAAAAAAACAATAGAGATCTTCAGAGTAGGCTTTGACAAATTATTCTCTAGTCCCATGCCAAATGATAATTTTGGAGTTACTCAGAAACAGGCTGATCTTTTAATAGAAATACTAAATAATATGCTTTTAAGCCCTAAAGAAGATACTTTGAAGTGGAACCCCTCCAAAGATCACTATACTGTGAAGTCATGCTACAATATAATTAATGATGGTGGGTTCGTATTTCAGTTATATGACCAAATCTGGAATAGTTGGGTTCCCTTAAAAGTTAAACTTTTTTCTTGACTTGTTGTATTCAATATAGTACTGACCAAAGATAATCTTTATAAAAGAGGTTGGAACGGGTCTGAAGTATGTATATTTTGCAATGGATATAAGGAAACAAACAACCACTTATTTATTCATTGTTCTTTTACTGATACCATATGAAATGCTTTCATTCAGGGCTTTATATATCCTGTAATATTCTCTATTGTTGACTTATTTACATTCCCACCGACAATGAAATTTGACTTCCCTTTAAAAGGCTGCTATACCTTGATACAAATTTTTTTGTGGACAATATGAAAGAAACAGAATAATAGAATTTTCAAAGGAAAGAGTAAAAGTCCTTACATGATTATTAATGATGTTTTTCCCATTATTCAATGTTGGATAGAATCTTTGAGTACGAGAAAGAAGAGGCCCTTTGCTCAGTATCATCTTTTCAACAAAATAGGGTAATGGAGCAAGCACCTTCAACTCCAAAAAATACCAGGCCTGTAATGGATTCCAATCAGCCCTCTCTACCTCCTGCTGATGACAATCTATGCTTTGATTAATGTTTTGTTAATCAATCAAAAAACTTTTGTCTGATATTGAATCTTTTGTTAAAGCCTGTTGAAGGTAGTCAATTTTTGAAGGAACTTATATTTTTGAAGGAACTCATATTCCGTCAGGTCTGTAATTCTGCAACAATTTGTATTTGGACACTGTCTTCCCTTGGTGGTGGTTGCATAGCCAAGGGTTAAATTTAAAATAGCTTACTGTTTACAAAAAAAAAAAAACAAACGCATTCTAAGTTTTTATTTAGCCTCGTCTATCTATTGTTTAAATACCTATTATTATATCTCTTATTATATCACTTAAAACTCTTCAATCTACAGAAAAATACAGACTTCGACGTCACAGTAAATATTGGAATTTTTAGTAAATCTTTTGCCATTTTAAAACTACAAGAAACCTAATTGCAGTACTATACCATCATTTTGAGAGATTATTTGGTTAAAATCCAATAAAATGTAAGCTAATATAGAATCAATTAAGATATGATAAATTATTTTGTGATTAAGCTCATTGAAAGTGATATATTTGATTTTGAGTTGAGTATATTGATATATTAAGTGGTGTTGGTTGATTGTAAAATGATTATTTGACATATTTCTATTTGTTGATAAGTCTATTAGAATTATGTAAAAATATACATTCTATAAATAAGAATCATAGTTCCCAAAATCCCAAGACTTCACCCTAATTTTGAAAAAGACAATAAATAGGAGCTTAATGGTTTTGAAAGATCAATTTCCATGCACATGGTAAAGAACAAACACCTAGATTTTCATTATGGATTCAGATACGCTTCCGATTTATTTTTAACCTTGTGATTTATCTTGATAACATTCTGTGTGGGAAGAATATGTGTTGTTTCCCTTTGTATTCTTCCCTTTTTTTTTTTATGCATATATCAAATTCATGTGATATATATATTTTTTAACATAGATGTTAAAGCTCAAGTTATAGGAGTGTTAATGGGTCAGATTGGGTTGAATTAAAGATTAATCCAAGATTCAACTTGTTTGAGATAACAAATTACGAATCTAGTGATGGCCTATTTTTTCAACCTTTGACTTGTAACACAACTCGTCCTTGTAACCTTTGAATAATGAGCTATGGATGGATTAACAGATTAATTTAGTCAATACACAAAAAAAAAAGATAAATCCTTGTAATAAATCAATTTGTATGTAAACATATATTATATATATAATATTCAAATATGTATGAATCATCTAAATATAGAATTGTATTTGCTTTATTTAAGCATTTTATAGTTTATAATATTTTGTTTAATTACTATTTATATGGTGTTTGTAAGCGATATCTATTAATTTAAGTTACATATTTGAAGTGAATTTATTATCATATGTGTCTCAAAAAATAATAAAATGTTTACTTATTTATTACCTATTATCTACCATTATCATTTTTTATAAAAGTTAAATATAAATAAGATTAATTTTAATAGATAATAAATAAATATAAAAAAGAATAAATATCCATAGATAATGACAAAGATAAATCCTACCCATGCCGGCTTACCCTATCCATATATGAACCAGTACTTGAGTCCAAATAGATAGGCATTAGCCATGTCGTCATGCTGATGTGGTAAAGATGTACTTGCGTGTGAAGCCCATCATCCAAACTTGTACCATTGTTGGTGGGGCCATGGCATCTTTGTCATGCACGTAGTCATCTTCCATGCTATTTGAAATTTCATTTATTATTTCGTTATAAAATAGAGAATTTATTATTTTTTTTTTTTATAAAAGAAAAAAGGCTCGTGATTAGAAATCAAATATCGAATTACCTTTGGTAGTTATATACACGGTTGCACTAGCCGTGGTCATAAAGCATGGTTTCGTTATTAACCAGCCTTTTGAGTCTGTGACGCGCCCAAGTCACACGTTACTTGTCGATGACTGATTGACTTCACTCTAGCTTATTTATGATTATCATACGCGCGATTTCCTTGAATGACAGCAATGATAAGTTGTCCATCCCTTGTTTATGTTCCAGTGGGCTACCAGCCTACCGAAATTTTCGCTGGATCAGAAGGAACAAGTAATTATTTTTAGCGTAAGATAAATTTTAACGTACTGGTGCAAGTTGATAAACCCACGTAATTATATAAGTAAAATGTAGTAGGCCTGAGAGGAAAACAGAGAGAATAGCAGCATCGATCCAGAAACGACGAAATTCATGTTGCTGGTTGTCTTCTGTTGTCACCAAACTTGAATATAATACCACTTTAGCTCTAAGCAAGTTTGTCAAACAATTTTCCAAATATAATAAGGTTTCTTGTAAAACTTAGGAGGGATCAGGTGTCGAGCATTCTCGATGTACTTCTTTAGGTATCTGGTCATTTACTACTTTAATCAACTTACAGGTTACAACTGGCCACTTCGCAAATCAACCAATAATTAATTACCTTCATATCTATTTTAATGTTCCAATTAAAACTATTGAGTGAAAAGGAATCGTCGACGTTAATGTGGAATTGAAGTGGCTTAATTCTTTGTAAAGATCTACAGTGGTTGTTTGACCGCTACGTATATGCGTTGTTGAGACAAGAATAAAATACGACGTTGCAGCTTCCAGCACGTAGCATCGTAACTATAGTGTACTTTGCCCTCTTGAATCATCCTCAGATTTCACCGTAACTCATTAAGGTTTTGAGTACAAAATATTATAAACTACAAAACAATTCGATCTACCGATTGACTGAACCACTAATCATTGAAGATAATGTTTGCTTTGTCTTTTATGTGTACATATCATATATATCCATTGAAGAGTAGTATTTTGTTTTTATTTTTACGCTTATAAAACATCCTCTCTACATGAGAAAACTAATCTCTACAGTACCTAAAGTTAAAAATGTAAGGATCTAAGACTTCTCTTAAGGAAAAGGGTTGAATAGAGACCTAAGATAAAAATGCTAATTAGAATTAAGATGGAAAAACAATTCAACTAATCTAACGTATAGCAATGTGACGTCGATAAGTAATATAAATTCTATGTTAAAGAAAGAAGATGAGAAAATTGAGATTGAAAGTTGATGTATGGTAGTTCGATTTTCCTGACTTAATTCATTCATTGAGAATTTTTCTATCTAATGTTATTTCAAGGCTAAGATACATCTTGCTAATTAGTCTTGACAAGCACCCATTGTCAAGAACTCTGTTAAAAATGCGTCTTTATCTTCTTATAACCTAAGAAGCTTGTAAGCTTGAGTGAATTAGAAAGAATACACTTGAAACTCTATTGATCTCGCAAACACAAAATGGAGCAAGTGGAACTTTTGTGGGTTTGACAGTAAATTCACCTGCAATTGCTTAAAAGAGTGTGGGAAGCTTTAGAGGTATTTCTCAAAAGAGGGGTATTGAATGCTTAGAGTATAAATGTGCCCAAAAGGATGTCAAAGAGTAGTATTTTATAGGTCAAAAAGTACCCACAAAGGATGGTTCAACGGACAAGTTGCTAGTTCAATGGTTAGTCATTTGGTAGAGCTAATGACTTACAATTGTCAACAAATTAGGATCAATTCAGTATACGAAAATAAGTTAATCTATCTAATTGGTTTTCATTCGTGAGACAACTGAGAGTCTAGATTTCGATAGATTGAAAATAATGTAGTCTACTGAAATTTACTATGTTGGCCTCTTAAAGAAGGTTTTCAATGAATCTTGGGTTGTGTGGACTCTAGTTACTTTTCTAGGACATTTTTTAGGTATTAAAGAGATTATTACTGATTTCTAAAATACAATTCACATTTAGGAACTTAATATTCTATCATTAAAAGATTCAATTTAAGTTTGACTTAATTAGTTGACTTGAATTCTGTATAAACTTCGAAATATTCGAAGTCTTTTTTTTTGTTCCAATCTTTTTATACTTCCAGAATAGGTCCTAGTGAGATAACAGTGATTCGAAGTGCTTATTTTTACATTACATTATTTTAGAAACCCAAGGAGTCGATTGTATGGATATGTAAAATACAAGATTTCCAATCCTAACAATAGAAGGAGAGAAATAGATACTGTTTAACAGGGATCATTGTACATTGTGAATAACCAAATTTCAATTGAAATAAAATCTTCAAGAGAAATCAATTAAAAGACATAAATTTAAATCCTAGATCTTCAAATCGAGAGACATGAAAACAAATGACTACAAACACTTATTTAATTTAAACCTTCTAAAACCCAAAAGAGTCAATTATATCATTTATGGAAATGGCAAGCCAATTTGAGGAATTTCTCTAGCAAGTATTTAATTACTTCGAACATGCTTAGTATTGAATTGGAACAAAGATTATAAATGATCCTTATAAAGCACTAGTCTTAAAAATATTGCTATCATCAAAATTAGAGATGATGGTATATATAGTCCACAAAAACATTATTTAAGAGTTTCCAAATTTATATTTTATTTATCTATAAAGGCTACAAGACATATCCTATTTCTAAGTACAAAAAGCTTTACTTTCATTATTCAAAGGGATCCTAAGAGATTTAAAAGAGTTGTAATTATTCACCTTTAATGTTCATCTCTTCTCAGAATGTGAGAAAGAAAATCATAGTTTTTGTGGAAGTCTTGGTGTGGATTGTCAAAGAGTAAAACCAGATCTTAATTCGACAACAATATTATTTAAGGAAATTATCGATGAGTTCTTAATGTGTGGAGTAGATTAGAAAAGTTGAACCACTATAAGTCTTCTTATGTCTATTTTTCTTGTCTCATTCTTTGCATGCTTTTCTTTGCGTTATCATTTTCATTTACTAGCATTAACTAAATAGTTTTGGATTGCCTAGGTTAATAGTGTTTTTTTTATTTTTGGTAACTCTTATTGTTAATCTTCTATTCACTCATCCTCTAAAGGTACCATAAGATCCTTATAGTTACATCTCTACGAGACAACATTGTATGTACCTTAGAATTTTCCTAAAAATAAACATAATAGTTCACCACTAAAACAAATTACATTTCAAGGGTAATAGAAAATAAACCATTTTTAATCATTTGACACATCCCACGAGACACCCTTTTTTTCAGAAAATTGTATGATATCCATGAGGTTATTTTACAAAGCTGTAACTACCTATTAATAGTTATAATTGATATAGTTGTTTATTTACAATTATAAATCATACCATTCATATATTTGGTTGAATAGTCATGATTGAATGTTTTAATACCTAACAATTTTTTTAGTATCTATGTAAGTGTTAGAGACACATCCTTCTTTTTCTCGCAAAAGCAACCCTAAAAGAATTTTTTTGGGTTGGAAAAATATAAGTGTTTTTGAAACTGCAAATAAGTATTTTTTCCAATGATGTAATAAACCCATACCCAAGAAAATCAAAATTGCTTAGGAGAATACAAATCTATCAAATGTTGATCCGTTGCCTTCTTTAGATGCGACATCTCACCCCAACGTTTCAAATGTTCAATGGAGTCACTGGGAGGAGGACACAAATGTCACCTAAATCATGCAGGCAACTCCATCATATTTTGTTGAGGACGTTTATCTTCTTTTTCGATCGCAACTCCTTTTCCCCCACAAGTATTTCACTAAGGGAAATTTTTGATCCTCTTTAAGTATTTAAGCATTTGTAATATTGAACATGTCTTACTTTTCAAGTTCCGTTCAGAAATCTTTCTAGATGTTCTATTTTCTTTATGTCATTCTTAGGGGTTATAAACTTTTGTATTTTTTACTTGGTGGTGATACCTATAGTCAAGCCTTTTGCTCATAATATCTACCGTTAAAAAAAAAAAAGGAAATCAAAACTGCTAAGTTAACTCGAAGTCTGTTTGTTCGTGAATTGTTTAGGTTGAATTATTTGAAAATTGTTGACATGACAAGGAAATAGTTATTGTTTAATAGAAAGAGGACAAATCCAAAAAAATTATAAGACTCAACTTTGTAAGAATTGTTAGATATATATCCACTGACAAAAACCTTTAATAATCCACTTTAATTGTGACCGTGAGGAAATCTCATCCACGGCACAACACAAGTCATCCATGTTCTCATTCTCAAAGCTAGACAAGTAATCAGGCCCGATCAGGGCAACTAGACCTATGGAAGACGTGATTGGACGGACCTGGGCCAAGTTGAGCTTTTTTATCTAGTTATACGGGTAGGGTCAGATTTAATAAATCTTCGGCCTGACATGGTCTATGGCCCGCCACTAGGTTGGCCTGTTTTTAAAAAATATTTTTTATTTATTATTAAATATTTAAATATTTGACACATACATAAAGAAATAAAAATACATAAGATATTCAACATTTTATATTTTTACATTTTATTATTTTGCATCAATATAAATAAATCAAAAGTAGAACTTGTTCCTGTAAAAGTTGATGTCGTTTACTCATTTTCTAATTTGTCGTTTAATTTCAGTTCCTAAAGATAATCAATTGTATCGTACTTATAATATTTATACACTAGTATAGGATAGCTACGGATTAGGCTCACGTATAGGGCTGTAAATGGGTCGGGTTGGGTCGGATTAGAGGTCTACCCTAACCCTAACTTGTCATTTCTTAGCGGGTAACGGGTCGGGTTAATACCCGTCTTACAAAATTCTAGCCGCTACCCTACCCACTACCCATTAGAATAACGGGTGATGGGTAGGATTAACGGGTGAAACATGTGACTTTTTTATATTGTTAAATTCTAAATTTATATCATTTTATGAATAATAGATAGGGTTAACGGGTGATGGATATTGGATAGGGTTAACGGGTGATGGATATTGGGTAGGGTTAACGGGTGAATTTATTTTATTGTTAAAATCTAAACTTATATCATTTCACGATAATCATGTTAATAATTCATAATAGCATTATAC
>JAMKQA010009702.1:0-22492 GCA_024699735.1 Posidonia australis | reverse complement strand
TCCTTCCGTCTGGGAAATGGGAAGGAGATTCTGTTCTGGGAATAGAAATGGAGGGATGGAGATAAATTGAAATTTTTGTTTCCTTTACTTTTTTCGATTTGCAAATGGAAAAAAGCATTAGTGCTAAAAATACACCATATTTTCACTACTGATCTCAATAATTTGCTAGATTACTCCAACATTTCATCTTGTGATTTGGATGTCTTGCAATCTCAATTGGACTCTCTGTCGGAAATATTGCACTCCACTACCTTTGGTGTGGACAGGGATGCTATCTCCTGGATCCCATCCCGCTCCTCTAACTTCTCTGTGAAATCATGTTACTCAAGATTGAATGATGATGGGCTCAGATTTGACCTGTTTGAGCAGATTTGAAGAACATTGGCTCCCCTCAAAGTCAAACTATTCTCCTGGCTTGTCATGCATAACAAAAATCTGTCTAAAGAAAATTTACTCAAAAGAGGGTGGACTGGTTCACCTATGTGTATTTTCTGTAAATTCAATATGGAATCTAATAGACATCTGTTTATGTTTTGTGATTTCGTTTCACACATATGACCGTTTTTTTTATGTAATAGACTTTATCCTGGATATGGTAACCTTGGGCACTTATATTGGCATAAACCTGCCCTCAATTTTCATTTAAGCAACATTAACTGGTTTCTTTTGATCCAAGTTATCCTTTGGGTAACCTGGAAAGAACGGAATGTCAGGATTTTTCGTAATATTTCTAAGGCTGTTTTTGTTATTATTTATGATGTTATTGGACTAATGGAGTTTTGGTTAGAATCTCTTTTACCAGGTTTTGAAAAGGAGGACCTGAGGAGCTCTGTGGCCTCTATGAAGGTTGCCTGGGCAGAGAACTTTTCTGTCTCTTCTGATGCTCCTCCCACCTCCACTGACTCCATTATCCCGACTGCTGCTGCTGTCCCTACTGCTGAAGCAATGGAGCAGTAGTTTGTCTCCTGTTTTTTTGATAAAACATTATTGCCAATTTTTGGCGGTTTATAATATTAGCAAGAACATTACCTATTTTGTGATTGGTACTTAACTCCCTTGATCTTCTCCTAGGAATTAATATCTAATACTAAATACTTACCTTTGCCCAAAAAAAAGAAGTACATGCTACATGCCAAACAGATCCTTAGGTAACCAATTAAAATTTACCGTTTCATTAGGCGAGACTGCGTAACGAAGCGGGCCGGACCGTGGCTTCTAACCCGCCGCCACACCGAGTCGTCGCAAACGTTCAGCACTTTGAACTGGAAAAAACCTAGCGGATGCGAAGGGGTTTTAAGACAGCCAGCTGCTTGTGCTCCACAGCGTGCTTTAACGTCGAAGATGACATTTCTTCTCCCAACTGGTGACGCAGAGCTCCAAACCCCAAAACCCTAGATTCCAATGTACCAGCGCAAACCCTAACATTGGCCGTGTTCCGATTCGCCCTGCGACATGGAGGAGGGGAATCCCTGCTGCTCTGAGGTAATGATGACCAACCTCTTCCCCTCACCCCTGATTCATGTTGCAGTCTCTATTCTTGCTGACTGATTTGCTTCTCTGATGCGTTGTTCTATTGGATTTCTTCTTCGTTTTTTTTTTTCAGTGGAAGAAGAGATTCTCGAAGCTGGAGGAGAAGAGGAATGCCCTGAGACAAGCCGTGAAGTTGCTGGAACACCAGACGGAAAAACTCCAGGCCGAGAATCTCCAACTCAAGCGAGGTAAATAAATGCTTTTGCTCTCTCGAAACTTTTGCTCTTTGAACAATCCGTGTTCCATGAGGAAAAACTTGAATCCTAGAAGATGTAAATTCCTTAGTTTTACGTCTATGCTCTGAATTAATAAACAAGTTCCTCGCTTTCGTAATGTCAAACTTTGCCACCGGAAATGACAACTTTTAGCAATTCCTTCCACCTTGTCTTTTACTGCATCCCTCTTTATCTGTTCTTTATAAATAAGCATTTGCATTTTTTACTGGAACATGTTTATAAGGCTAATCTTTTGATCTATTTCCAGCATTTGAGCAAGAAAAGCTTGAAGTTAAGCTGGAGAAAGAAGCAAAAGAAAAAGAATTGAGTCTACGGCAAGAATTAGAGAAGGAGAACAACAGTTTGAAGACGGAGTTATCTTCCTTGCGTGAAGATGAACATTCGCGAAATCCAGATGTAAGTCATAATCAGCTGCTCGAAACCCGTATTTTAGAGGGTGAGTCTCAGGTAAAGAGACTAAAAGGTCTTCTCGATAAAGAGAAGAAGAAATGGGAATTGGAAAAGAAGAAAGTTGAGGCAGAAAAAAACAGAGCCATCGAAGCAAGTGGCCTACTTGAAGTGGAAAAGAGTAAAGTTGAGAAAGAAAAGAAACTATGTGAAATAGAGAGGAAGAAAGCTGAAGAATATAGGCTTGGCTTGGAGAAGTCGAAGTCAGAAGCCAGTGATGCAAGAGAGGCATTGATTGCAGAGAAAACTAAAGTAGAATCAGAGAGACAGAAGGTGATTAAAGAAAAGAAACGTGCAGATAAGGAGAGGGCAAGGGCTGAAGAAGCAAGGAGGCTTTCTGAAGCTGAGAGGAAAAAGGAAGTGGATGAAAAAGAGCATGTCAATCATCTATCAGAACAGCTAGAAATTGAAAGACGAAAGAGAGAAGATTTGCAGAAGGAGATGGATAGAAAAATATCTATTGGCAATCCGAAGGGCAGTAGTTGTCTTAAAGATAATACACACACTGGTAATATAACCATCGAAAATGATAGTGTGAAACTCCTAACAGAGAAGCTTAAGCTGGAAAAGAAACAAGTCAAGCATGCTAGAAGGGTGGCTAACCTACAGGAGGCAGAAAATGAATTGCTTAGAAGAGAACTGAAATTACTAAATCAAGAATTTGTCCATTTCTCAAGTCATCTGAATTTGCTTGGAGGGCACTTGTCTCAAAGGGTCAAAGGTATAGCTGGTTTGGCAAAGGTTTGTGCTCTGATTCTACTTCATTTTCCTATTTACAATTTGAACAACATTACAGCCATACAGGTGATTATGTTGGCAACTTACTTAATATAAAGTTAAAACTTTTGTTTTCACACATTATGTTGGTAAATGGTATATCTTTTTCTCCGTTTTATTAACATCAATTCTGCTACCATCCATCTTGCTAGAGAGACTTATATTATTCATGTGAGTATATACTTCTAGACAAGTTCACTATAACATAAAGTATGCTATTTCTTCCTAAGGAAAGCAAAGTAGGAAGCCTGTATTTGTTTCTGCCATGGTTCCTTTTTCATGATCAATATTTGTTGTTTCGCTATCATCAAAATAAATCAAGGTAAATAAGTTAATTAATAGGTGAAGAACAACATGCACTTTGGAAGAATAGAGTAACAATTACCACCTTGCCTTAATCCCCCTATCTGGTTAATAAAGTGTGGCTATAGCCTATTAGTTTTATGCTGGCTGTTTGCACTTTGGGATCATGTGAGGGCAAGACTTGGAAACAACCCAGGTGAATGACACTTCATTTAGAAAGTTTATGAGACTTTAATTAGAAAGTTTCAATTAGAAGTAAAAAGGACACTGGCATCAGCTTACTAGACTCTTTAATATTGCTTTTTCAGAAGTGACAAAATTTTTGGTGTGGTGAAATTGTGAAATAGCTTATGTAAACTTTTCAGATATTATTTTTTTTGCTCATTCCACCGACTTTCACTTCTCAGGAATTCTGTGAAACTGTGTCATATCAAAAGTAGAGAGAAATTAATTGCAAAAGCAAAAGATACTGGCTTATGCAGGCTCTGATTTGAGCAGTAAATTAGTTTCACAATGACCTTTAGATAATAACTTCTAGAACATGGAGTAACACTTTATCTGTTCATTGACAATAAAATCTACTGATGTTTATGACCATTTTATCATTCATTGAATTTAGTTTTACGTTTTAATGTATTGAATATTTTTGGATTGTATGACTATGCTATACTGCATTATATATTTTACCCTGTTTATTTGTTGGATTTGTTTTTAAACTTATCGGGTGTGCTTTATGATTTTCACTGCCATCACTGTGTTAGACTGACTGAATGTATTTGTTTCGCAGATGGAGCAACCTGCTAAGCCAATGGACTTTAGTCCAAGCAGGGATTTTGGTAATATTATCCTACGAGATCATAAACGTCCAGGTGAAAACAAACTGACACAAACTCAGGGTGCAACCTTTGAGCCCTTCAACCATACCAATACAGCAAGATATGCAAGAAGAGAATGCACTGGGCATTTGTTTCAAGAAGTGGGAGGGAACCTCTCCTCCCAAACCTCAGGTATTAATTCTGGTTTGGAGTCTCCAATTAGAGATTCTGTCAGAAGAAAGTCACAAAGTCCTGTGGCTTGTTCCACTACTACGTCTTTTTCTGATAGACCATTCATGGGATCACAGGAAAGAGGTCTACTTGCCGTCACAACAACCAAATCTGCAGAAAAGAACTTGAAATGTAGAGATGTTGATATTTCTGGTGAGTTCACTGAACTGAGGCAAGATAATTGTCCTTGCGTTTTAGCAGAGAAGATTGAGCGAGACCATGCTCATGAAAAAATGGCTTCGTACTTGCAGCCAACTTTGTATGAGGAAAATGAAACTGTGGAATCTGAACGTAGAAAAAAGAGAAGGAAGATCAAAGATACACTGGAATCCGTATCATGCTTGTACTCCGAAGATAAAAAATTGCAGTCAATAATTGAGGAAAAGCTTGGTATTTTGGGTGGTCTCATACGTGGAAAGAAAAGCTTGCCGAAATCAGTTTGTTGCCGTGCAAAGGAGCTGTCAAAATCATTAAACAACCTGCATAATCACTCCAAAAATTCCACTGAATTTGACAAGAAGAGCTATCATCTCAGCAAGAGAAAGAAATCTAAGAAACAAAAGACCAATTTGCCGTTTCTTGGTAAGAAGAGCAATCAGGATACTAACCTACAAAATATAGAGAGTATAGGAGCTAGTTTTCGCACTGAAAATGCAGAGTCTGCATGTCGAGATGCAAGGAAGGAGGTTGGTAGTTTAGTTGAAGATGAAGCAGTTGATATATTTTTCAATCAGAAGAATGAACGGAGTCTCCCTTCTATCAAGGATATGATCCTTGGAGATTTGATGAAGTTGCTGGAATTGGATAATGATGCTGACGAGGAAAGGTACAGATTAGCTATGGCAAGGCCTTTATCACCTACTTTGCCTATCCTGAAGCCTCGTAGGCTTCCAACATGTGAAGTAGATGATTCACATTTGGACAGAAGCATACTTGGTAAAAGTATCGAAGATGGCAACAAAATTTTAACAGTGACTCATATGTCTGATTCTGCTGATTTAGAGATTGATGTTGACAAATTAAAATCAAACGTTTCTGGTCACTGTCAGGTGGTTGACTCTGATGATGTAAATGTGTTTCTCAAGGATACATATAGAGATGTGGTTACATCTTATAGCAAAGTCAGTGGATCACATTTTAATGCACGTGATATCTCCATGCTTCAGAATGCATCTTGCAATCTAGACAGCTACTGCCATTCAAGAATTCCAACTCCCATAGCAAGTGTATGTAATCAACCATTTTTGACCACACAAACAACAGAAAGAGGTGTTGATCCTCAGATTGAAAGGGAAAATGGAGAAACTTGCTCTGTTCTTGCTCCAGTTCACGCCATTGATCTTGATGACAGGAAGTTAACTACTGAAGGTAAACCATTCGTGTAAATGATTTTTTTTTAATGTCAAAGGTGTTTGATTGTTGTAGTTTCTTTGCATTAATTCTGCTGCGTTATGTGTGTTGTTTGGTCTGCCTTGTTATAGTTTCTTTGTATTAATTCTGCTGCTTGATGTCTATTGTTCGGTCTGCCTTAGCCTCTGATGTCTCATAATCATAATTAATGCAGGAAAGAATTTAGATAATGCTACAGAAACTGGTCAAGCTTTAGCCTGTAAAGGCTTGGAGCTCTGTGCATTCTCTGAAAGTGCAAAAGAGATGATAACACCTGTGCATAAAGAAGTATCAAATACTTGTGTGACCACCGATGGATTCTCAGATCAGAGAACTTCCTTGCTCTTTGTCACATTCTCCGACACCAAGGATGAAGAAAGCATTCTGAGGATATTCCATCTTATGAATGTTCTCATTTCTCAGTCTTCTTTGTTTCTTCAGGGTAATGATGTTCTTGGGAACATTCTGTCTGCTTCTGCATTTTGTAGAGATCTTCAATCTGAGTAAGTACATGTTGTGATTATGATAATTTTTTACATGCAATTTTAGTTTTGCCTTTTGTTGGTCATTCACCTGTCATATTTGATATTTTTTGATTATTCCTTTCTTTTGTAGGGAGAAGACTTCCGTTGTCTTGTCAATGTTGCTAGACCATTTCTCTGGTCTGGCTTCAGCTGAGTTTGAAAGCTTCTTTTCCGGAGATGCCTGCTCAGGGTCATTTGAGGCCCAGTTGAGAACAGGTCAGCTGAAAATTTTATTTGCTAGAATTCTAATTTTAATCTTTTGTACTACAAGATACGTAAATGCTAAATATTGATGTCATTCCAACTTTGATTTCTGCCGGTCACAAGATGTCTTGGAAATAAAAACTCTCTTCAGCATTCTATTTTGTGCCATTTTCCTGGCCATCTTACTCTGTTGTCGCCTGTGTGTTATAATGAGCTGTATACCTTGTTTGCTCCATTTCTTCATTGGATTGTTTAGGTGTTGATTCTAATTTGTTACTTGCTGCCTGGTCATAGCTATTTTTCTAGCTACTAGAACAACATGCAAGAGATCTCTACAAAGTAAACATTTCTTTCTGTATGATTATTAAAGTACAGAAACTGTCCTTATTGCATGACTGAAGCGAGAATTATTGCCTTATGTACATCTAAATCACCCAATCATCTGTATGCAGTGTGTATAAATTTTTGCATATGTTGAATTCTAATTTGAATCATGTCTTTCATCCCTAAGAGAAATCATTCTTCATTAATCAAGCACTTGGTGGTCATGAAGGGGCATAGCTACCCTAATAACTGAAATTATTTAGAAAGCAGGGATTAAATTCCAGTAAGTGCTGAAACATGAAATGGACATGGGTCAGGGGTCTGTATCACCGCTAGCTTGATGACTTGAAACATTTTTTCTTTCCTTTGCATTCATTTTATTTCTTGAATTCACCTTTTTGTGTTGCTAGTGTCCTGACACCATCATGATATGCAACTAAATTGTTCCTTTTTTGTTGCAGTGATTTCAGATTCAGAAACAAGAAAAATGTTTTTGGAAATATGCAAGATTGACTGCCTACTTAAACTAATTGAAGATTTCCTTATTCATAGAAAGTTTTTTGCCTATATTATTCTAAAGGATCAATTGGATCAAGGTTATTTAGGTGCTACCAGCTATTGCATGGGCAAGGGAAAGGTGCATATTTCCTCTAAAAGTGCCACTATCAATCAGTTTGTTGCTGCAATTGTTATTTTGGCATCTATTTGCAAAGTGTTCAACCATGTTGATTTTCTTTGGGAAGTCTCCTATAAAATTCTTCGGAGCTGCAGTAATGATGTATCTTGGGTTCTGACTGTGATACATGGCTTTGCTCATGTTTGTGGGGTGAGATTTTTCACATTGGTTGAAAACAATTTGTTGAAAATTACAGTAAAGTCAGTTGTTTTGCTTCTTGAGTTAAGGTATGGATCATCACGTCCTCTTCAGTCAGCATCTGAGAAGGTCCCTGCCTTTTCTCCTTGTAAGGAATGCCCATTTACTCAAGCTGCAGTTTCACTGGATAAGCTGGTGCATATTCTTCTGAGCAAGATAGAAGAGTATCTGTCTGTCCCTTGTAAGGTTCCTTCAATGAGGACCGTTTCTGAATGCCCAGGTGAAACTGCAGATAAATCTGTGCATAATCCTGAGCCATGCCTTCATGAAGACTGTGATAGATCTTGTTGTACACTAAAGTATGAGGTGGTTATGCATGAGTTTAACTGTGTTGCAAGTGATGAATTATGTTCCTTTGTTGATGTCGTTTCTCTATTGGAACTAGCTGCATGCTACATGGTATGTGTTTCTTCCTCCATTAGTTAGTTATGCAAGTAGTAACTGCATTATAATTAGTCATCTTTGTGGCTGCAAGGTTTCATTTCCTGGTTTCCACAATGATATTATAGTCTGATTTCAAGCTGCAGTTGCATGAATTTATGCCACATTTACACTTGGCAGTTGTGTGTTTTTGCAACATGTATCAAATACGAACTTCAGTTTGAGAAATGAAAACCATGCATTTGTTAGTATGCTTTACTTATATCCACATGATTCTTCATTTATCTGCAGGATCTCATTAACTCTGCTTTCAGAAGCAAATTTAGTATGTGGTTGCATTTACTCTTTAAGAGACTAGTTTACCTGCATTCATAAAAATGCGAGCTTTGGCTCTCTTAACATGTTTGTCTTCTTTTTTATATGAAAAAAATGTATTGATGTTTTCTCTCAAAGCAGCTAGATTTGTTTAGAAAGCAATTAACTATTTAATTTGTTTTCTCCAGGCATGGGACTGGACTTATGGAAATATTGTACCTCAACTTCTGGAAATGTTGCAGTCTTGCTCTGTTGAGGAATATTCTTCTGCTCTTCTTGTGTTAATCGGCAAGCTGGGACGGTATGTAATATTCCTGTAGCATTCTTCATCACTTGTGGACTGGTTCAGTCAGATTGAAGAATCAAAGTCATGTAGTAATTTTTGTTCTTTCTCTGAATGTTAGACTTCTTATTATTAGGCTTATTGTGTTTTTGTGGGTTAATGGGTTATTGAATATCTATTTATCTAATAACTCTATAAATATATAATCACACCCTCATTAGTAATGATTCCTTTTGTTTATTCTCACGTGGTGCGTAGGGTTTAGGGATCCACCAAAGTTTTTTTTTATTTTAAAAAAGGAGTGGGGGGGGCAACAATCACAGCACCCAGCAACAACTCCACGCACAGGAGCCATCGTTGGACCCTCCAAAAGTAGTAACAGGTGTTGGCAACCTCTTCTCAGCACCCAGTCGTTGTCGTAGCCTTTCTATAGCACTGTCCTTTCCTCCTGTAGTCGTTGTCCAACCTTCCCTTTCTCATCCCTACAACTATCAACATCATTTTTCCTTTTTTTATTGTCGGCTAAGGAAGGAAAGGCCTTCTACGGTCTTTAACGACTTTGGTAGTCCCGTTAGAGTACTAAATCAGTATGTTTTAGGCTATCGAAGTAATCTTCTACAGTGATTATGTGTGGACACACATTGTCTACATTCGTATGTGCTTCCAAAATCATTGAGAGTGTGTTCTTTGGGTGGCTTATGCTTCCATTCGTGTTGATTATCCTTGTTCTTTTTCTAAAATCAAACAGTTGTGAGATTGAAAACATGGCATCACATGAGTCATTTGTAAAATTTTTTAGTGAAACTTTCAAGACATTCAACGGTAAAAATTACTTGTTATGGTCACAATTTTGAGATTTTTATGGCAGTTCACTAGAATATGCAACACCTTATACATCCGCCTCTTGATATGAAAGGTGCCATCTATGTGACAGGTATGTAGATGATAGTGTTATGTCTTGTGGTTGGTAAATAACATGAAGCTTGGTATTGCTCACGATGTGATGCTGCTTCATCCTACCAAAATGATTCGAAAAACTTTGAAGTCCATCTACGAGCATAAGAATAATATATCTTGAGTTTTTGAGATTTATGAGTAGATTTTCATTCTCTGTTATCAAGACAAATTAGTTTAAGATCACTACATCATTCACAAAGGATTATTAGATGAACTTAATGTCTATCAGTCGTTGGTTGCCGATGTCAGTAAAATGAGACAGTATAGGGATGAGTTAGCCATGGCTGTCTATTTATCCAATGTGAGTACTCTTCTAAGATTAGTGGACAGATTCTCAGTGCAGATACAATTATGGATCTACAAAGTAGAAACTACGTTGCTCCTACAACTGTCAGCTTCATTCTTCTTCTTTTTTATTGTTGATTAAGCAAGGGGAGGGCTTCTACGGTCTTTGACAGCTTTGATAGCCCCATCAAAATACCTGGTTAGTATGTTTTAGGTCACCTAAGTAATCTTATGCAGTAATTGTGTATAGATACGTATTGTCTACGTTTGTGTGTGTCCTCAAATTTGTTGAGTGCGTGTTCTTTAGACGGTTTGTGCTCCGACTCGTGTAGATTATCGTTGTTCTTTTTTGAAAATCAAACCGTTGTGAGATTGGAAACATAACCTCATGTGAGTCACTTGTAAAAAATTTTAATGGAACCTTCGAGAAATTAAACTATAAAAATTACTTGTTATGGTCACAAAGTTTTAAGACCTTAGTGGCAGCCTATTAGAAGATCCAACACCTTACACATCTGCATTCTAATGTGAAAGATGTCACCTATAATGACTGGTATGCAGATGATAGTGGCATAGTCTTGTGGTTGGTAAATAACATGAAGTCTAGTATGTCTCACAATGTGATGTTGCTTCATCCTACCAAGAAGATCCAGAAAACTCTGAAGTCGATCTATAGGTATGAGAAGAATATATTTTGAGTTTTTGAGATTTATGAGCTGATTTTCACCTTCCATTAAGGAGATAGTTCAATTCAGGATCATTATGTCATTCTTAAAGGACTATTAGATGAACTTGATATCTATGAGTTATTGGTTGCTAATGTCAGCAAGATGAGATAGTATAAGGATGGGTAGCTATAGCTGTCTACTTATCCAGTCTGAATCTTGAGCTTTCTTCTAAGATTCATGGACAAACTCTTGATGCAGAGATACAATTACAAATCTACAAAATACAGACTAACTTCTTTAGGATTCTACGGATTTCTACTACAACATAAACTTCAGTCTCAAATCGGTTAGCTATGGTTGCTACTCATGATCGTAGTGGTCGTGCTGATGGAGGAAGGCAACCTTGCTGTGAGCCTTGTGGTAAGGTCAACCACATATCTAATCAATGTTGGGATAAGTTTGATAGACCAGGGTTGGCCCTGGTCACGACAAAGAATCAAACTACAATTGCATCTTTTGGTTCTCTTACATTATCATCATTAGTGACCCCGACAATGTCCATACCTCAGGATGAGTATGCAAAATTCTTTCAGTTTGGAGAGTGCCCGTCCTCTATCATGGCATCGCATGCATTATCTCTACCTCAAGACTATTAGCATCACATTCTACTGTACCTCAGTTTCTAGATCATCGACTCAAAGCCTTTTCACATCTATTAAGTGCATAAAACCTTTTTATCTGTTTGTCCTAGTTAAATGATATTCAATCTGTTTCCATCGGTGATGGTCGTACTTGTTAGGATTTTGGGTAAAGTATTGTTCATGTCTCCTCTTAGATAATACTAGACAAAGTTCTTTATGTATCTAACTTCCCAGTGAACTTATTGTCTATTAATGCTATAATCAAAAAATTATTTTATTATGTAGCATTCGTCCTTTTTCACTGTACTTTTCAGAATTTACAGATAGAAAAGATGATTGATTTGGAGTGTGAGGACATGGAGTATGCTTGTTGGTTCAGGATGAGCTACTTACGAGGCTAACATCACTTACTTTCATAGCGGAGTCTTTGTTCTTTTGACATATTCGATTGGACCATCCGTCTCACTAGAAATTTCAACAGGCGCTTTCATGAATTTGTCTTTTCATTTGAGTATGAGTTGTGTTAGTTATGTAAGCATCACTGTGCTACTTATTGTCGTCTAAGTCTTGCTAGTAGTCTAAGTCTATTTGATTTAGTGTATTGTGATGTATGGGGTCCTATTAAGATTTCGTTTGTGTCTAGTCATAGATACTATGTTGTGTTTATTCATGATTTTTCTCGTATCTCATGAGTGTATCTATTGAAGGATAGAGTTCATATACTTGATCCAATTAAAAAGTTTTTTATAGAAATAATAAATCAATTTTCTATTACATACAAAGTTTTTTGTACTGATAATGTCTTAAAATTTGTTCATCTGGTCTTTAAAATTATTGGGGTGTGAAAAGAAATTTAGGATAAAAGAAGATAAGATCTTATTGCTAATAATATTACACATATATATAGGGAGATTGGATCCTTTAAATTACATGGATATCCAATAATCCGTTTCCTACTAAAAATACAATAAGCTATATAAGATACTCATAATTAGGAATATGACTCATACTCTAACTAGGAATAATATACTCTAACATACTCTAACTAGAAATATAATGACTCATATTCCAACTAGGAATAAAATACTCTAACCCTCTCAAGCTAGAGCATCTAACATGCACAATTTGTTACATAATGATTCTTTGTGTTATTGATAACAAAAAATTGCATAACTTGAAAAAAACAAACGTAGTAGTACTAGTAGATGTAGCAGAAGTAGCTTCATTAACGACTCTTTAGAAGTCATAAGACGAATACGAAGAAGAAAACTTGATCCACAAAAACACCAATAAGACAATCAGACTGTTGCACCAACACATGTGGACGTGACAGGTGCACACAACGAAGACAACGATGTAAAATTTGAAAACTGTCTAAGATATGAATCCGAACAAAAAATTGTTTTTTCTCTCTCTTTCTTCTCTCCTTTTTTTCCATTTTTCTTTTTCACGTTCTCTCTCCTTTTTTTTCCCCTTTTTCCCTTCTTTCATTTTCTTGGTTCTCCCTCTTCGATCTCCTTCTTCTTCCTGCTCGACGCTGCAACACCTGGTGATGGAAATAGAGACGACGACAACAACGAGATTCAAAAAACCCCGATGAGGATTGCCCCGATGTTCGGATTCGAGAGAACTGTGGGGGGCTCATCGGCACTCAGGAGGGGCTGGACTACCCTGATAGATGGACTGGAGGAGAATGGAGGGGCTGCGGCTGCCACACCTGGCTTGGACTGGTCGAACGACGGTGTTGGTGGCCTAGACTGGCAAAGGAGAGGTCGACGGAGGCGGGACAGGCCTTAGTCAGGGCTGACGGAGGCAGAACAGGCCTTGGACGGTGTCGACGAGGGCAGTCGGAGGAGAAGGAAGCTTCGGCAGGTGCTAGACAGGAGCCTGGACGATCCGATGGTGGCTGTCGGTTGCGGGAAAAACCTAGGAGGGGTGGACAGCGTCGGCTAAAGCCTAGATGGCGACGGACACGGCGGTCGGCGGTGGACTGGTCGACGGATGCTAGGTTAGGATTTTCTCATGGGACAGGGTAGAAGGAGATTTGGAGACGAAGAAATGAAAACAGACATAACTTGTGGTGTTTTTGTCACGGGATTGCCACCATGGTCAACAGTGGATCTACGACGATGGCGGTTATTGTGCTCTCTCTTTTTCTCTCAAACCCTATAATTTTCCCTAAGTTTTGGTACCATATGGAAAGAAATTTAGGATAAAAGAAGATCAGATCTTATTGCTAATGATATTATACATATATATAGGAAGATTGGATCCTCTAAATTACATAGATATCCGATAACTCGTTTCCTACTAGAAATACAATAACCCATATAAGATACTCTAACTAGGAATATGACTCATACTCCAAGTAGAAATAATATACTCTAACGTACTCTAACTAAGAATATAATGACTCACTCCAACTAGGAATAAGATACTCTAACAGGGTATTATTTATTAGATTACTTGTCTTCATACATCTTAACAAAATTATATGCAAATTCTCCATGGTTAGATACTATTCTTATTGCATCTTGTCTTATAAATAGGATGCTGTCTACACCTCTTAGGGATGAAATCCTACTTAAATGTTTACGTCTTGATGTAGAACTTTTCTCTTTTATCTCCAAAGATTTTTAGTTATGTTGCTTTTATTTAGGATTTGTCTTTAAACCTTTATAAGTTGTCTCCTCATTTTATTAAATGTGCCTTTGTTAGACACTCTCACACACAACGAATGTATTGGTGTTTTGATCCATCCACTCATAAATATTTTGTGTTTGTAGACATTAACTTTTTTGAGTCTTAATGTTACTTTGAAAATAATGTTTCTAGGTTTGACGGTGTTCCTTTTCCTTCCCTCATTGAGTCATGTGAAAGTGCTGCTAAAGACTTGATTACTATGGAATAGGAGGAAACCTGTCTTTTACAGATATATTGTCATCACCAAAAGCTTCCTCCACTGCCTCCAATTGAATTGCTCTCCACATCCGCAGATCTGTCACTTATTAAGCTAGATATTCCTATTGTTCTACGGAAAGCTACATATTCCATCATAAGCCAACCTATATCACATTTTGTTTCTTATGATAACCTCCACTCCTTTTTCCGCACCTTTGCCTTATCTATTTCTTCTATGTCCATTTCTAAGAACTACGTAGAGGTCCTTTTTATCCCTTATTGGAAGACAACTATGGATGATGAAATGCAAGTAGTAGTGTCACGTAACACTTGGGAGCTAGCTATTCGTCTTAAAGGAACTAACATAGTTACTTATCGGTGGTGTTCACTATCAAATATAAGTCAAATAGTGCTATAGATAGGTACAAGGCATGATTAGTTGCATTAGGATTTATACAAGAGTATGGTGTGGATTACGTAGAGATTTTTTGTCGGTTGCTTGACTGAATTTTATACAGGTTTTTCTTTCTGTTGTCATAAACCAGTCTTAGAAGCTTAATCAGTTGCAGGATGTAAATAATACTTTCCTATATGGTGACTTGATTGAACAAGTGTTTATGAAACAACCTTTAAGATACGTTGTTTAGGGGGAGGATTGTGTATCCACTTAGGAATTATGACATTAAACAAAGTCTTCGTGCATGGCTTGAGAAGTTCAATGGCATAGTCAGGTAGTGGTTTTCAACATTGTGTTGTCGATCCTTTGTCTTCTACAAATTGATTAGTAGTGGTTGTGTTATTCTAACACTATATGTAGATGATATCTTATTGACAAGTAGTGACACTACAAAGATTTAGGAGATTAAAGAATACTTGAAGGTGCATTTTGTTACTAAAGATATGGAAAAATTCAAGTATGTCTTAGACATTGAGCTTACTTATACCTGGGGAAGGATGACATTGTCTCAAAAGAAATATGCTTGAGATCTTCTTGAGAAGACTGGTCTCATGGGATACATGTTAGAAAGTACTCTTGTCAATCAGAGCTTAGATTTCTAAGATAGTTTGTCGTCACTCTTTGAGAATATAGGTAGATACAAATGTCTGATTGGAAAATTAATCTACATGATTGTTATACATTCTGACATTACATATACAGTAAGTGTACTTACTCAATTTATGCATGAGTCTAGGACAATATATTGGCAAAGAGCACTAAAGGTACTAGCCTTTGTCAAGAAGGCTCTTAGCAAATGACTGGTTTATAGAAGAATTAGTCATCTACTCATTGAGGTATATTCAATTTCAGATTATGCAAGTGATAAAGGAGATCGGAAGTTAACTTCTTGGTGATATACGTATGTTGAAGGTAATCTTGTCACGTGATGCAGTAATAAACAAAATGTAGTCTCTAGATCGAGTGTTGAAGTTGAATATCAGTGCATAGTTCATACAATTAGTGCATACAATTTGTGAGATGATATGGCTCTGTTCCATTTTACTCGAACTTGGTTTTTCTGTGGAAATTTCTATATCTTTGTATTGTGATAACGAAGTTCTCATTTTCGTTACCAACAATCTAATCTTTTATGAGCATACTAAACATATAGAAGTAGATTGTCACTGTATTTGTGATATGATGATGAAGGAAGTTATTTCTACACCTTATACGTAGATATTTTCATTGAAGGATAAAGTGTTGGGTATTTTGTGTCACTTTGTGATATGTTGGATATGATTGATATATATGTTTTAGCTTCAAAGGAACTAATGGAGTGCTAGACTTATTATTATTAAGCTTATTGTGTTTGTGTAGATTAATGGATTATTAGATATCTATTTATCTAATATCTCTATAAATATATAATCACCCCCTCAGTAGTGACGATTCCTGTTGTTTATTCTCACAGTAAACATGTTTTCTTTTATGATTTATTCATTGTTGTTTTCATTCTATTGCATTATCAGGATGGGTGTGGATGCTGGGGGTTACGAGCACAGTGATGTTGCTGAATTGAGAAGTAGAATCACCACGTTCTTAGATTTGTACAGTCCAAGAAGCAGCAGTCTTCTCCCTCAGGTTGCTGCTGTTTGTGCTATAATTGATCTCCTTCCTAAAAGTTTTGAAGAAATAGTTGGAGATCATGATATCATATTCGAAAGATCATGTGATGACGCCAAAAGTATTCAGAGCTGGTTTATACAGTTGACCGATGAGCAGAAATTATTGTTGTCAAACCTTTTCAAATATGCTGATGTACAGAAAAAATGATACATTGTATTTTGGGGTACAAGCAAAGTTCAGTCGTCTTCTTTTCCTCCCAAGCTTGTGTTTTCCATGCCCCTTCTTTGATTCTTTCAATTCTTTTTGATAATCGTATATTCAAATACTTAGCTGAAGCGATATGCGATCCTAATAACCAAGAAATGTGTGCATTTATTGTTTATATTGCAATCGTTTTTTGTGGAGCTGGAGCGATACTGTCATTTACATGCAGGTGACCACGTAATCTTTGAGGTATGACATTACCGATTTTATCTTGTATTGATTACTGCTATTACCATGCTACCGTTACTGATATGCTCTTATTTTTACTAATATATACTCTTTGATTTATGAACCCTGAGTAAGCAGTCAGTTTTCACCTTTTTTTTTTTTTTTTTCTCGTTCATGTCATTCTTCTTCCCAGGTCTACCAAACTCTACCGAGAATGAGTAGCCAATACCCCATCTACAGAATGTTGTTGCCATTTTTTTTAGATGTCATTCTTCCAATTCTTTGCACTCTATTACCTCTGATGATTATAATAGTCTAGTTGAGCAAGCGATGAATGCTAAAGAGAAGAAATGGTTGTTTTGATATATCAATAAATATATTTTGATATAAGTGCCTTATTTATATAATTTATTTAAGGACCGTACTTGCAATTAATTTGGTTTCGAGTCTATTTTCTTTATTGAGAGTCTGTGAGGCTTCACAAAAAATGACTTTTGAGCAGAGTTAGATATCCACTATAAGATTGTCAGTGAATTCTTGAAAGGCCAGCAGACTGAAGGAATGAGCTAGCTGCTGCCGCAGTCAAAACATAGTCGTGGAGCAAAATGTCAATGAAAGTAAGATTTCTCAAGGAGCCCTCATGGTCGTGTACTTTGAAGGCCATTTGGATTCACCGAGCAAAACTTCCATGAAACTTCTTGGAAAGGAGCTCTCGCTTGGTGCAAATCTTTATAATGTGCAGTTTGCAAGTGATATCATTTGATTGTATTATCACATTTTGCTCAGTGACTCGGTGACCCATTGTTGCTTAAACTTGTAATGATCCTATCTTGTGATGTACTGGTATTCCATGTAACTACAGACTCATAGGTTTTACCTCTGCCAGTTTTGCATCAACTTGGTGGTGGTGCTTACGTTTGTTGCAGGGCCTCATGTGCATTTGTATCACTAGTGAGTTTCTTCTAGGCATCAACGTTTTCAATGGCCTATGCCTCCATGGATGGGGGAAAAAAAAAATACTCAACGCTCATAGCCTCCTCCTAGGATCTAATCCTGGTGGAGTTATATTGAGACTCCTCTTTAATCAATGTACCTTAAAAATTTGTACTAAATGCTTCCATAATTACTATATAGCTGCACAAAGCTATGGAACTTGAGTATGGGTCTTTCGTTGAAATGGAATGACTTTTTTTTAAATGATACTCTAATTAGCTGTTGTACGTCTGTTATGAATCAACATATTTGTGTTTTTCCACCATGTCATTTTTTATCAACATAATGACACTAAATCACCTTGCTAGTGGTGGATGCTACTAAATTAGTTGCTTTATTTTTTGTGCCTACGTTTAAAACGTGTTTTCCGTTCTTACTGCATCAAAAACTAAGTCACAGGCTTGTGATAAAAAACAGGTAATTCTAGGGAGCTATGCAATATGAATATCCTCACGCTTTGCAGAATTGTAAGGTGTGATTCTAGGATTAAATTTTCTAGTACCATGGTAAAAATGAACCCTATACTGATAATATCTAGATGTATGTCTTTATGTATTTATTGTGTGAGACTTCTCAAGGATGCATTATAGATTTGGAAATTAGGTCGGACTAAAGTTCGATTGGGCATAGACCGAATCAACCTAGCCCTACCCACTCGATCCATCACAGTCCATAACCTGCCTTTGGGCCAAGCTGGGTCCGACCGAGTCAGTCCATTGGATTGGTTCATTTTAAAAAAATATTTATTATTAAAAAATTATTCATTGTACATTAAAAAATCGAAAAATACATAAGATACTTAATATTTTATATTTTTACATCAATATTAATTAATCATAGTTGACGCCTTATCCTTGTCTTTTGATTCGTTATTTAAGCTCAGTCTTTGAAAATGATGTATTGCATCATACTAGTCTTTCAAGTATATGGAGTTTTCTACAGACTTTTCTGATAATTTACATCTTTTATCATTTAAAACTTTTTTACCTACAGAAAATGCAAAATTCGACGTCACAATAAACGTCAAAATTGTTAATAAATCTTTAACCATTTTGAAACTATAGGAAACCTAATTACGATACTAAACCATCATTTTAATATATATAAATTATCCATTTTTAATTCATTAAAAGTAAACTCATATTATAAATAATTTTCTAATTAATTATTTGTAGTTGATTTTACGTATTTTCCTTTCTTTTTATTTAATTTACCTCAAAATAAACTACCACTATTACTATTAATATGTGTTCCTACAAACATGAGTATATCTACATCATCCTAACACAAGAAATATATAGAGTTAACTATAGTAAATCTTAAATAGATTTTTACTTAGGTCTATTTTATTGTAAGCCCAATATCTATTCTATTTCATTTTGTATTCCTAAAATTTTCATATAAAAATGAATACAAATATGGATAAGATATCAATATATCTATATTTGTATTTGCTTTCGAATGAACATAATGATCAGATTATACATAGCCGATATCCGTAATCTAGTTATTCGAATAAGGAACCTCGATTGATTAGATGATATCCATATCATTTCCACGCCCAGTTTGCACTGTGGTGGGTGAGCGCCATCGAAACTTCCCACTTGGGCATGTTGTACAATTAGACCATCTTTACCCGCAGACCGCAATGTGGGAAAAAAAAAAATCATGAATCATAAGAAGGCAAAGCATTTCCTTTGGAATGAGATTTTACATGGAATCTAAGGTAGTTTGGGTTGGAGAGAAGGAATCAAGTTTTTTGGTGGTTGAGCGAACTGAAGTATATCTTGCATCTTGTGATGGGGAAAGGAAGTATATATGGTCAGGTAGCTGTAGTTGAGAATCATGGGCCTGGTGGGTAGAATCGGGCTTGGGTCGTATAAACTGTGGGTTCCAAAGCGGTTGTGTCGGCAGGCCTGCACATTTCCATTTTCAAATCTTGCTTTTATTGTGTGCGAAGTAATTAAGGTGCAACTTCTCTGCAACGGGGGTGACCATGCGGATGTAGATGTATGCAGCTTATTTAGCATGTTCTAGTATTCTGAATCTTAATGCATATCGTGCGAGTATTGTTAAAGATGCATATACCTTTAATGTCTTGATTGTTTGAGGTCTTCCCTTAAAATCTCATTGGGTATTAAGGCATATTGGTATTTTCTTAAACAAAAAGACAAGTTGGGGAAAGTTTGGTTCCAATGCTTCAGACACTATGGTACATTAATAAGAAGCAATTTCTTGTTGCTTCCCACTATTCTTGAAGGATAGACAATGAAGCATAATCTAAATATACTTTGTAATCAACAGGTAAGTTCAGGAGTTTTTCTACTTCCCCCCATGTCAACGACAAAAGTTTTTTTTTATTTAGTTTCAAAGTCTACGTTGTTGTGTCCTCCCCGTTTTCTAGGAAACCATGCGAATTTTTGATCCCAAGATAAAGAAAGTCGTATCGTTGTACGTACGTTGTAATTTTTTGTCTTTGTCTTTTTTCTCTTTTTTTCCCCTTTTTCCTTTCGTCGAAGTGTTATAACATCACAGATTTTTTAGAAGTTATTACTTCAGATTTAATGATTCAACATGGAACAAATTAAACTCTAAAATTTCAATTCCATAGTGACCATTAAACATTCTACTTCAAGCTAGATCAGGATCTTAGTTCTCCAGGTGGAATACGGTAGTTGCAAATAGAAGATGGGGGTGGTGTTGACTTTCTGTAGCAAAAGATCTCATTGAATTCATTTTCTTAAGAAAACATCTGAGATGGAAACCTCAGATGTTTGCGAGTCTTCTCTGGTAGAAATCAAGGTGAAACGCTTTGCAGTTTGCCATGTGCAATGGCACTGAAACATACAGTTCGTTCGGGAACCATAGCTGATAACTGTACACAACTTGGGGTGAACAACTAGAAGTCAAATGAACTGCACAGTTTTCACATTCCACATGAACCACAGAAAAATCTACATCTCATAGCTCCTAATCAAGTTCCCAAAAGAATCATTCTGTAAACAATTGCAGTTCATTTTTAAGCTATCGATGATGGAACTCCAATAACGAAATGATTAATCGATGTGGAATTCAAACTTGGTAGACATTAGATATCCCAACTAACTATAAATTAAGGTAGTATTTCATAATATTTATGAAAAAATAGATTATTTTCATAAACAACGTTCTTAAAAAATTAATCTTTACATTTTTTTTTATAATCAATTTATTTGAAATTTTTTATGTACAAATAAAAAACTAACATATTAAAATAATCTAACATAAAAAAAAATTATTTGGTTCAATTTTTCATGAATAAGTATTTTTTTTTTATCATATTTAACTTGTATTAGCTTTCAATGGAAAACCTTATATTCAAAACAGAGAAACAAGGTCTTCAGGAAACCACCCACCAAACAACGTGTCGGGATTCAACTGTAAACTACGCAATAAAGAATGGTGTGGACTTGCTCATTAAAGAAGAAATTATTTTCTTATAAATGGCATTTACTTCAATTTATCCCACAGTAGTTCATTCGGCTTGTCATCTTCTGCCTTTGATGATGGTATTCAGTATTCACCTGCAATTTCTTTATACATGGAAAGGATTTCTTCGTCCACGACAACAATTACTTCTCCCACGTGGGGATGAACGTCCACCCATTAAGCCAGAGTTATTAAGCAACGCCACTGTATATATAAAAACAAAACAAAACAAGGAAATTTTAGTATAACCCCTAAAAGATTTGTCCTTGTTCTAAAAACACCTTTAACATTTGAACTCATTATATTACCCTCTTAAGGTTTAACATCAATTTTAAATAATCCATTGCTATTTGGTTTATGGTTGACACCAATATGAACCATGAAAAAGACGACAAGGGGCCTTATTTAAAATTGATGTCAAACCTTATGAGACGCTACAATGTGTTCAAACGTCAAGGGTTTTTCAATACTATGATAAATCTTACGGGATCATGTGAAAATTATCCTTTTATATAGAAGTTTATTCAAATTTCCAAACTTTATTTCAAATTGTGATTTTCTTTAAGTTTTTTTCTTTTAAAAAAGTTAAGTCTCTAACAAGGGTAACATGGTTATCAACTTTTTTTTTTTTTTTTTGAAAAAGGAAAATCGAAGTGATCTACAACATAATCTAATTTCTCAAAAACTTAAGTTTATCTGGCTATTGATTAAAGTACATAACTTTAATGAACGCAATTTTCTATCATTTTTTAAACTTGAGGTTGTTAACTAATAGGTTATGATAATCAAATTACAACGAAATTTTTTTGCACATATACATTGTAAAACCTTTTAATATGACAGCCTATCATACATCTGTCTCTAAATCGACATACTCTGATTTATAGTTGCTACAAGAGTTATTTATTAGTTTTATACCAATGAGAAGGGTGGTAAAAAATAACAAAAATGGAATTTAGGCGTAGATAAGTTTTTTTTTTTTTGGAAACAATTTTTAATACATATTACAATCATAACAAACATTTAGCCATGAGATCACCACCAAGTGAAATAGATTTCTATAATTTTTTTCTCCTGTTGTTCATGAGATACGAATCTATAAAAGGAATAATACAATAATATAATTGTAATATCAGGAAATGGTTTGTGTAGGTGCCTATAGGAAAATTTTCCTGTAGGCACCCCTTTTGTTTTTGTTTTCTGTTTTTTAAAATAAAATTTAATTCTATAATTAGTTAATCTATAATATAATCTACTATGTGTTAAGGTTTCATCCTAATTTGAATTATATTCACTATTAATTTTTTATCTAAAATTTAACGGTTAGAATTTAACAAAATATGTTGAATGTTAAGACCTTTAAATCAAGAATCAATAGTTGTTTAATTTAAATGAAAATTTCACTATGTATTTATGGATATCTAATAAGTATATCTATACGGTTATTTC
>JAMKQA010009701.1:0-15530 GCA_024699735.1 Posidonia australis | reverse complement strand
TATAAATTTAGTTATTCCTTCCTTACTTTCTTCTGTATTATATTTCCAATTAATTATACCACTAGATCCTACTTGTAATTTCGATTGTTTTAAATCTTTGTTGTCATCTTTATTATGTTTGGATATACATTTTTGTAAATGTCTAGATATATGACCTACACCCCCTCCCCTAGGACATGTGTATGTGGTATTACAATAATTACAATAATTACAATAACACCTACTTTGATCTATAAGGTCTAATGTAACATGCTCCCAAATCCAAGAACTATGTTTCCTAGGTTTTTTAGTGACTATGGACTGTGAAGTAAGTGTTGGGGTAGACTGAGGCTTATCTGACTCCATACTAGGGATATAGTCATGACTACCAACATTACCAATATTTTCCATTTTAATATAAAATAATAAAACCCTTAACCCACAAAAACCAAAACCCAAAAATGGAGGGATTAAAAGTAAAGAATTTGGAGGGATTAGAAGTAGAGAAAATTTGATATTGCTAGCTCAACTACTGTCGCGTGGAGGCTGGAGTTTGAAGAGTAGAAGACCGGACGAAATTCAAAGCCAATTAGCGAAATCTTTACTTGAAAATTGAGAGAAATTTGTAGTAGAGAAAATTGTAATTGAGAAGAGAAGAGAAGATTGAGTTGTAAAGAAAAATGAATGGGGTGAGAGGGTATTTATAGGATAAAAATAAAAAAAAGTAAAAAAACAAAAAACAAATGGCCGTTGCATAGCAACGACCATATTTTTCATATTTCAGCCGTTGGCAACGGCTGAAATCAGTGCAACCATCCTTTAGACCGTTGCACTTTTATTTATTTTTTAAAGTTTTTTTTAACAGACCGGGCTCAACCCGACCCTGTTGTTTTTCTTTTTTTAACGTTTTTTTTATTTTTACTGTTGGTGGGCCGGCCTGGCCCGGCCCATGGTGTTCTGGAGGGCCAAAATGGGCCTATTCCATGTTTTGTTTTTTCGGGCCCGGGCTGGACCATGCGGCCCAGGGCCGGCCCGGCCTGTTTTCCATGTCTACCTATTGGAAGGATTAGTTGAGTGTAGATATCGAAAAATGGTCTCAGGGACTTGTTGGAGCTTGATGTCAAATCTATTTATTCGCCCAAGATTATTGGAAGCAATTGTGGCTGCTCAACAACTAGATCTGTTTGTGCAGGAAATCTAAAGGAAATTGGAGGTAGGAGAGGCACTTTACTTTTTTGTTGGTGTAAATGGAAGGCTCAGATACGACCTGCGTCTGTACGTGCCTCAGGTGGAGGAGGTCAAATAAAGATTTCTAGATGAAACCCACTGGTCCAAATATACAATTTATCTATGAAACAGCATGATGTACAAGGATCTGAAGAGAAATCTCTGGGGATCTGGAATGAAGAGAGAGATTGCTAAGCATGTGGTGAGATGTGCATGCTACCAGATGGTCAAGATTGAGCGCGTAGAAGCCTGAAGGGACCTTGCAACCGCTAGATATTCCGGTCTGGTAGTGGAAGTATGTATCAATGGGCTTTGTGATAGAACTGCTTAAAACTAGAAGGAAGAACAATACAGTCTGGGTAATCGTGGATCGGCTTACAAAGTCAGTGCATTTCCTGCCTATGAGAGTGTCATGCCTTTGCCAGCGGGCTGATAACCCTAACTATCCAGCAATGAGTCTGTCAACTCACCATTGGGTTGATATCCCAAACTATCCTATTGGCATCCGTCAACTTGCCATCTTTCGGTCGGTAGGTCCGAAACTTGTCATCTCTTGATCAATAAGTCCGAAACTTGTCATCTCTCGGTCGGTAAGTCCGAAACTTGTCATATCTCCTCTAGTTGGTAAGTTCAAAACTCGCCATCTCTCGGTCAGTAAGTCTGAAACTTGCCATTTCCCCTTCGGTCGATAAAATGTGCAAAACGGTGCCTTTTGGGTAAAAATCAAGATTCCTAGGGTCAAATTTGCAATTTTGCCAGTAAAACATATGTTTAATGCAATTTTGAAGAAATTTAGGGTTAGATGTGCAAAATAGTGGACTCATGTATGAAAACATGAATTTCCAAGGTCTGATCTACAAATATGCCTTGAAATCATGCATTCAGTGTAAATTCAATGAAGTTCAGGGTTTAAAATGCAATTCTGAGTACATTTGGGTAGAAAATTTGAATCTATAGGGTTAAATTTGCAATTGTAGCAAAAAATCATGCATTTAGAACAATTTTGATGAAGTTCAAGGTTTTTTGTGCAAATTATGGACTTAAAATGAATGAAAACTAAATTAGAAGGTTTTATGTCAAAATTTAATGCTTGTGAACTATTAAAAGAAATCAAAGAGTTGGGATATCAACCCATAGTAGAAAAGTGAATCTCCCACTATCATAGTCGGCAGAGTTGTATGTGATTGAGATAGTTCGACTACATAGAGTTCCAGTGTCGATCGTGTCTGACAGAGACACCTGATTCACATCGAGGTTCTGGGAGTGTTGTAGAAGGCATTTGGCACAATGTTGAATTTCAACACCGCTTTCCAACTTCAAACACACGAACAGACAGAGAGAACTATCTAGACATTGGAAGATATGTTGCAGGCCTGTTCTTTGGACCTTGGAGGAAGTGGGAGGATCATCTACCCTTGATTGAATTCACCTACAACAATAGCTATCACTCCAGCATTAGAATAGTGTCGTATGAGACTCTATACAGAAGACCCTGCAAGACACCTACATGTTAGAATGAGATAGGCGAACGACAACTCGTGAGCCCAAAGATTATGCAGTAGTATGCTGATAAAGTGGAGTTGATCAAAAAGAGGTTAGTAGCTGCACAGAGCACATAAAAGAGTTATGCTGACCAAAGGCATAGACCTTTGGAATTCGAGGTAGGAGATTTTGTTTTCCTAAATTGTCACCTACTAAAGGAGTGGCGAGATTCGGGAAGCGGGGAAAGCTGAGTTCTCACTATATTAAACCCTACAGGATTTCAGAAGGGTTGGGGAAGTTGCCTATAAGCTAGATTTGCCTTCAAATCTATCTCGTGTGCACAGTGTGTTTCATATCTTGATGTTGAGAAAGTGTTTGGCCAATGTCTCCCAAGTGATCCAGGTTCAACCAGAAGAATTGTAGGAGGACCTATCTATGATGGAGAATGTTATTCGGATACTTGATAGGAAGGAACAGGTCCACATGAATAAAGTAACCCCTTTTGTATTGATTTTATGGCAACACCATAGCATGGAGGAGGCTACTTGGAAACATAAGACTAATGTGCGATCGTGGTACCCCCACTTGTTCTATTAGAAGTGAATTTTGGGAATGAAATATTTTTAAGGGGGTAAGATGTAACATCCAAAGTCAACCACAGTATATATCCAAAAATCTAGAAATGATGTATCTTGTAATTAAGACTTTGTTATGTAATCTAGATAAGTTGGGACTTGATGTTATTGGATATCTTGATTTATGTGTGCATATTTTTGTGATTTGGCTCTTGTTTCTCTCTGACTCTGTTCAGTAAGGGTCTGGTGAATAGTATAGGCGGATATAATAGACGTGAGAAGCAGGTGGATCTTGTCAATGGGTACTTTAGGTGTGAGTGACCAATAGAGGTTACCAACACTAATTACAGGCACACAGTTTTGAGTATAGTAAAACTGCAAATAGAAATGTCGTGAACTCTACACGCTAACACCCACTTTTTCCGACGAAACCGCTACTTGACACCTGCTTCGCTTGCAATGCCGGTGTGCCTACTACCGCCTCGCCTATTTTGCCGCTAGAAGACCCACTAAAAGAACCAGAGGCTGTCAGTGGCGGGAGAACTCTATATAAGAGCCCGACATCTCTTGCGTCAAGGCACATACAAGGAAGAGAGCAGAAAGAGTGCAAAGAGCTGAGAGAGAAAAGAGCAGTGAGGAGAGAGAGGGATGGTTTTCGCTGGTGTAAATGTCAAAGGAGGAGATACGTTGACAAACACAAATACAGTACGTGCTTCCCCTCCCTTCATTCCCATTAGAATCATGCCTAGGAAGTTATGAAATTGAGCAAACTAGCATGATAAATTGATCTGTCGCAATGGTGCGGTTTTTTGGTGATTCTATAAGGATTTGCGATGGGTTTCCATGTCGTCTGTGATTTGTCAAGTTCTCTGTAAATGACTGTAGTGCAATTGGTAGGCAAAACCTACCAACGTGAGTTGGCAGTGAGAGGCTGCGACGCAATAAAGGCACGCGAGTGACCGACGCGACTTGCATTTCTCAATAGACAAAAACTGCTTGTTATTAGTATTTGTATGATGTTAAATGTTGTTAAATCTTATAAACTGCATGGAAGATATGAATGAAATGGTTTCTGTGATCATAAATTCCTATAATAAGTGGGAAATACTTGGGAAATGATTATGTGATAAAACTAATGATTTTGTGATAATAAAGGGTTAAAGAATCATGAAAATGTTTGGAAATAACTTTTGATGATGATATGGTTTTGAAAGGTTTTCAAAACGAGATGCACATGTTTTAAAAAGGTTTTCTGAGGTTTGGTAGGAGCCACATGGGCCGATAGATCGTACCGACAAGGGATATTGAGACCTCTAAGTAATCGAGACACGTTCTAGGCTGTGGTTGCCGAGTTCAGTCTGAGAAGTGCGCTTCGTAACTATATGTTATGGTACTGCAGGACCTAGGGTATGGTAGCCCTAGATTACCTTTAATGTCAGTACTGGTTAGGTCTGAGGTAGGAGTCCCCAGGTGTTCGGACACCTAGGGGTGTTGTGTGGACGCACCCTATGTGCGTTACTCGTGTGGTGCTACGAGGTTGTGGCGAGGGTAGTTGAATTTCTGCACGAGGTAATTCATTGCAGCACTGCAGTACAATTGGGGTTGGAGCCTCGCCAACTACTTGTGGCCTGGTCAGTTGCCTGTGGTCAGAGTGATACGATAATTTTTGTTAAGATTGTGTGTGTCGTTTCGAGCTAGAATCAAATTGTAGTTTGGCTTGTGGTTTTGAGCCAGATTTTAGTTGAGTTGAGACTTGTGATTTGAACTAGTTTTCCAATCGTGATTTTGTTGTGATTTGAAATACGAAATAAATTGTACTTTCACTAGACTTTATTTGAGAAATTGCCCTTGAGAGTACATGAAAAGTGATATGCAACGATGTATGGAATTTCAGAGGAAAAAATAAAAATATTTGAAAAAGACATCATTTATAAATGGATTTTTGAATTGTGTGTTGCCTTTTCGATTTCAGTTTTTTCTTCATGACTCTTGTACTTCTTTAAGGTTTTACCGAATTTTGGTTTTGACTACACGTACTGGATGACATTGATGTCACTCACGAGTGTTTATTTATGTTTTGTTTTCAAGTGTAATGTTGACAATGTAGTCTTATTCTTGTGTGAATTTCGAAACTACTTAACTGCACATAGGTTTCTGAATAGATAGTTTAAATCATTTACCTATTGAATTATTAATCATAGTTAATTTAGCCTTAACTTAATAATTAGGTAGTATTAGTACTGTTCTGTAGTGCATGTGGCATTACATTAGGGGCGTGATGGGTCAATATTGATCGACAAATTTGACAGAACTAAGGAGAAGCATAAATTTGGGGTTCGAGGTCGTGGACCAGGGAAAAATAGAGCTAGAAGGCTAGTGCCATGGAGTTGTATCTTGCTCCAACATTTGTGCCCTAATGGCTCACAACTCCAGCATTCTGGTGATATTCTATCGTTGGTTTCTACCATATGGGTCGTTGCCTGTTTATCCAATTGAATTCTGGATTCTGATTGGTTTCGTGTGCCTTTTTGCAAAGCAATGGACCCAACTATGATGTTCCAACGAGAAGAACAGACACAAGGGTTTCAAATGCGAAAGATGTCGACGAACGTGTGAGACTCTATTTAGATGTTAAAAGGCAAGTTCTTGCATAAAGGACTCTTTAAGAAAGACCTTTAGAAGATGACAGGAGGGGTCGAACTTCTAGAAAGTAGCAACAATGTCTATGAAGGAAGAAGAGGATGACACATGCATCATGTTTTTTTTTTTTTTTGTTGAATCTCAATGGAATGAGAATCAAATTCCTTATCTCTTAGAAAGGAATGAAATTCCCATATTCAATGAAAATTTAATATCCAAGGAAATGACTATTCTAAAGTTATTTTTGTACCAAACATAGAAATTTCATTGCGATCCACTTTTTTCATTTCATGTTGGTTCATTCTAGTCCTCATTTAGTATAAAATTTGATTGTAAATAAAATTAAATATGATTGAAAAAATGCACCAATGCAACACACAAGGGATAATGCTAGTTTTCTATAAAACAGGACTATCATATTCAATCATCCTCATGATCTCCCAACACACAATTTAGAGAACATGTGTACCTCCAATCAAGCAACTTAAGTATAAATATTCACACATGCTCATGCCAATGTTCAAAAAGGTGATTTCTCTATTATCTACTATCCTCATGCTTTTTTTTAAAAGTTTAGACACAGCACACCCTTTAATATATTAAAAAAATTGGGTTTAATGTTGTGTTCTAGTCACATTATAACCCTATAATCCAATGTTTATTTTAATCACAATTTGTGCTAAGAGTTCAACTGATTAAAATAACAACATGCAAGTTATTACAATTTAGTGAAACTAGGTTTGTGATTCTTTTGTCATAGTATTATCGATGTGGATTAGGGAATGTATTAAATGAAGATGTCTGCACTTCCATGTGCATCAGTGACCAGTGTGATAGCCATTTGTCGATTTGCAAGGTTGGCTGACAAGATGCCTACGGGAGATGTGATTGGAGTTATAGATGTGGATTTTCAGTTTACTGAATTGGTGGTAAGATGCTGTCCAACGACATCCTCATGCTATGTGGTATATTCCTTCTCTTCAAAACAGATCTATGTTAGTCTAGGTGTTATAAACAATGTCAGAAAAAGCAATAAACAACATAAATAAATGTAACTAAATACTAATTGAGGAGTGGTTCTTCACATATATATGCTATGAGTTTATTTAAGGAATGCAATCATATGAAAAAAAATGTAATTTGGGGACGATACTTCTTTCACCCTCGTGCTACATGATGTGGGACTAAGGAAGTGAAGTCATAGACAGAGCTCTAAAGGTACATTTTAGCTTTGGATTGACATGATCTCTTTATATCCAAGTTTTCTCTAGGGAATTGGACAGAGTTTTAGTAAAGGATCTCTCAGGATATGGCTCTCACAAAATCCTCTTTCTTTGTGGTTTTATATCTCTCTTTGGAAAGCCTCCCCTAAAGCTTTAGACCTATGGAGTATTTATAAAAGACTAGAGCGTCAAATCTCGTTGGAGGATGAGTGAATAATATCTAGATATTAATCTAAACTTGAATTTTATTTTTTAAAATAAAAAATCAAATATTTTATCTTGTTGCCCAATGGAGAGGCAATAAGGGGGATATTGTCGCAGCTGAAATAGACGACAAGCATAGATATTTTACCCTTTCAGGCACAGAAAATTAAATAAAATATTTGTTAAAGCTAATCGCTGGTACAAATGGTGTCGACATATAAATATCTGTACATTTAAAAATAAATCTAAAACTAATTGATTGAATATCCAAGAACCTTTTACGACTTATCCTTTATATTTAAAATTATCTTCGTAACAAAATAATATTTTAAATAAATATCACATTTAAAACATAGATTTTTATATTAAGCAATCTAATTTAAAATTAATATCCTCTATAATTACGAAAAATAGGTCAGAGATATTTTTGACCCAATCTAAATTCATAACTACTTGGATATTTTAGATTTTTGACACATGTTGAAATTATTTTAATTTAAATGTAGTTGTAACATTTACAATGTAATAGCTAACATAAAATCTCATTTTTAATCAAGATAACATATTGAACCCAACGTCATCCATTTTTCTACAGTTTTCTAGAATTTTCCTGAATTAGTTGCTATATATATTTAAGTGCTAGGAAAATCATAGAAATAATAATAATCCTAAGTAAAATATTATAATATTTTATAAATATCTTATATATCAAATTAAAGTTTAGGATGACAAAATATATCGAAAGAGATTTTCAAGATTCTCATCGCCTATCATTATGACAATGGGACTTCTCTATCGCCATTGTAGTTGCAACGAAATTTGTCACCATGAAACTGGCGATGAGCTTTATTCATTATGATTTCCAAGGTACTCATTGCCATGAAATTGGTGATGAGCTCTGTGCCTCTGTCACCATGAAACTGGCGATGAGCTCTGTCACTTGTCATTACGACAACGAGTGAGTTTTTTATAATTTACCTTCTTATCTTTTATATTAATCCAAAGAGATGCATTAAAAGTCTAGAAAAATTTCAGAAATTCTATAAAATCGTAAGAATATTTTATTTTAATATTAAAATACTCAAATCTACCACTAAATTGAGTGCAACGAGACTATTAACTCTGGCATAACTAGTAAACTCACATTAAATAATGTTAAAGATATTCAAATCTATCACTAATACAAGTGCAATGAGAATGTTAACTTTGTCACAGTTAACGACCTTAAATCAAGTAAAATCAAGTAATGTTTTTAAATCAATCATGGAAAATATGGAAAATGCATTACAAGTCCTTAGTTACGTAATTTAAGGTACCTCAAGGTTTCCTATACTTAATTAACTATTGGAAACGCAAAAATGAGATATCTACAAGTACAATATTTGTTCTTCTGTTGAATTAATACAACCTATGTTAGTATATTTAAATGCAATATTCAATGTTTATTCTCCTCATTTGTCTATTTTAATACCAAATTAGTTCGAAAAGAATGAACTTCGAAGGTAAACAATATGTGTACACTTGTCATGAATAAAAAGAATATGTTTATTTCGACATCAAATAGTTAATCTTAATGCATACTCTTCCAACATAGAAAAAGTACAAGAAATAACTACAGCATAGCAACAAAAATAATATCAATCAAATACAAAAGTGGATACCAGGAGGTTTATTGGGAGGCTCCAGAACAATATTAAATTTATGGTGGTTCTTAAGGATTTCACATATTTCAGCAGGCCTCAACCATCGAACACAGGGAACTTACCAAAACTTTCTTCATATAGGATTAAAGGGTAAGTACTTCGAAAGAGTTAGTACTGATTGTAAAGGTGTGAGTGGTGAGAGGATTTTCTATTAAAATTAAAGTTCTAGACCACGGAAATAAAAATCCTTTCATCTTTTATACTTGAAAAATAATCAAAAAATATTTTTCTTTCCAACCGACACATAAACACCACTGAAAAAAAGTCAAACAGATTTTTTTTTACCCTTTGATTTCTATTGATACAAATCCATTAAGTTTACTGCTAGTGCTAAGTACACTTTTGGCGTTTTTCCCCAAACAGATCACTGACAATCACGTACGACCGTAGTCCTGCATTTGAACCACAGATTTTCAGAGGGAGTGAAATAATAAAAAACAAGAAAACAGGTAGACATGGAATTCGAGTCGGGTCGGGCCGACCCAGTCCATGGAACAGGGGGCCCAGTCGGGCCTGGACCGGTCCGAGTCGGGCCGGGTTGCGCCCACGGATCGACTGCAACAACCGTTTTTTTTCCCCACTGTGTGCGGGTCGGCCCGGTCCGATCCGAACTGCTTCGTGGGCTAAACTGGGCTTAGTTTGCAGGCCTGCTCGTTTGACCCGACCCACGACGGACCTGACTCGGATCGATCCACGACTGATTTTTCCGGACTCGGATTGGATTGGACCCGGGCAGGGCCGAGCGGACCTGGACCGATCCGGTCCGATTTCCATGTCTAAAAACATGTGGTTTAAAAGCTGTTATTTATTTAAAAAAAATAAATCCAAACGCATCCTCTTATCCTCTCTCCAACAGTGCGGCAATGGCACCACACCAAACCACCACCATTTCAACACTATTTCTTCCACCAACACCACCAATGGCAGCAGGCACCCCACCAAACCACCACCACCTCGCATCCGCCGAAAGGAGAATAACCCACTTCGCCAATCACATCCTCCCTCGCAACCACCCACCCACCACCTTGCTCCACCCTTCCCCCGCCTCTGCCAGCGACAGCTACCGGAGAGTCCACGGGGAGGTGTCGTCCGACCCCGTGTCCTGGACCCCTGCCTGCGACGAGACGGGGAAGGAGTACACCGACATTTTCTACGAGAAGGCCGTCGGCGAAGGGATCGCCAAGGTACAATTCAGCCGAAACTTTAGTGGAGGTGTTTGCTTTCTTGTGCTCTGTTTTAAATCGTGCGTGCTTGTGTTTTGTGCAGATTACGATCAATCGGCCGGAGCGGAGGAACGCGTTCAGGCCGCATACGGTGAAGGAGCTTATGCGTGCGTTTAACGATGCCAGGGATGATGGCTCAGTGGGTGTTATCATTCTCACTGGAATGGTACTTCGCTTCTTCATATTTGCCTCTTTCCTTTTGTTTTGCTTAGTTATTGTGTGAATGGCTTGAGGCACTTCTTGCAGCTTTTAGTTCAATGTGCTAAAGTTGCTAGTAGAAGTTAAGTTTACTTAATAAGTTTTTAACAGACAGCCACAGTGATTAGCCTGGTTGGGATTCGTAGCAACTGCAATTAAAGTTTGTTATGCAAAGATTCAAAGGAAGAAGGAGAAGAAATCAGAAATCACACACAAACACAAGAATTTGCCTGGTTCCCCAAATGGGTACGTCCACGGATGGAGAGTGGGAAGAGGTTGTTCCACTAGATCAAAAGGAGATATAAATGTGCTCTTCCAAATTGGGTGTCCTAGTCAAGCGTAAAGTTCAAATGTGTTCTTCCAAAGGGATTAGCCTGGTTGGGATTAGTAGCAACTGCAATTAAAGTTCAAAACCAAATGACATTCCAAAGGAAACTTTTTTGACTTTTTTTTTTTATAATGAATGTGTGTGGCGAGAAGCTTGTTGCTCCAATGGTTCTCATGTAATCAAGCGTTGAATTTTGCCCCCTTTTTTTTTCCTTTAATTGCTGGCAGGGAACCAAGGCATTTTGCAGTGGTGGTGATCAGGCGTTAAGAAGCTCGGACGGATATGCAGATTTTGAAAGTTTTGGTCGTCTTAATGTTTTGGATCTTCAGGTAATAATCTCTAATCCCATATTAATTCAATATGTCAGGGATTGGAAGTGACATTGATATTTTTATGTTTGTTTTTTTCAGGTCATGTCACATGTTTCTATAGGTTTCTATGGTATAAGAGAAAGCATAAGGATGATATTCAGTTCTAGATATTTTCCGAGTCCTCCGTATGTATTTATAAGTTTAACATAGTTCAAGGATAGTACTCAGTTCTAGATGTTTTCTGAGTCCTCTATGTTAAGTTCAACCTTGGTTTAATTTTGCCAAATGGCTCGTGACATCTTTGGCAGATTACTACATCTTCACATTTCAAAAATCTTGACAACGTTTTTTCTAGTTGTACAGGTACAGATTCGGCGTCTCCCAAAACCAGTTATAGCCATGGTATTTTCACGAAACTTCTCAGTTCTTGTATTAAATTGATCTTTAGAATTTTTTAAACTTAGGTTGTCCTTATTGCATATCAGGTTGCAGGTTACGCGGTTGGTGGTGGGCATGTATTACACATGGTTTGTGATTTAACGATTGCTGCAGATAATGCTATTTTTGGCCAGACAGGTCCAAAGGTGCCTATCACTCTGTTATCTGATTTAGTTTGAGATAATTTATAGTGTTTTCTCTCTATGACCAACATATTCTTTTCTTTTATTATGTAAGGAATTGTTTCTGGATTAGTAGTTGAAAAGCCCTTATCATTTCTCTAGATGCTAGGTTTTGTTTGACAAACTGAACAATTTGGTACCAGTTCCTTGATGTTTGACGGGAGTCCACCAAGACATCTTAAACACTGTATACTTGGATGTTATGCTTGTGAAATATGATATAGTGTTATAATCTTATACATCTTTATTAGTTTCTCATAAAATAATGCAGCATTCATTTCATGCTAATTGATTTGTGCCATGTTGGACAGAAACTTGTTCCATGATGAAGCATACACATTTTGAAAGTTTTCCCTTAGAACAAAATATCCTGCTTAGAATCGTCCCATTCATTCGCCTTTTGTTTTCCATGATAATGTTCCTATTTTCTTACCAATAGCACAAATCAGCGGGGGGCAAAGGGCTTTAAAATAAGAACGCGACACAGAGAATTACACAGGGAACTGAGCTTTGAACTTTAACAACAAAGTGTGAGATTATATTGGGGAGACCTAGACCAGTAACATATTCCGTGCCTATATTATTTAGGTTGTTAGTTTTTGTGATATTTGACACTCACGTGTGTCTCATATGAAGCTTGCATCTTGCTCATTTTGTGGCCAAAGCCGTGTAATGGACATATTTCCATGAGTGAATCATTGTGGGGCTTCTATTGTTTAGTTTTATGGAAGGGTTGGCACTGGAAGGTACCAACTACCAAGCATATGCTCAATTCTTTTATCCTTGTAACAATCCACTTGTGCTCTGCTATTCTGTTACCTCTAGTATGAACCAATTTTTACATCTCTCTAACCCTCCTGGCCCTCAGAGAGGTTATCGCAGGTTTAACCATGCACATTTCCAAACCCCTACTAGCCATCTCAAGGAAAACAATCTGTTGCATTTGCATTCTTTTATGAGCTGTCAAACCTCATGTTCCTCTGGGAGATTGTCATGGTTTAACTCCTATGTACACATATCTGAACCCCTCTAGCTATCTCAAGACAAACAATCTGTTGCTCTTGCATTTCTTTTATGAACTATCAACAGCTTAAGGTGCCGATAAGTATCAGTATATTAATTTGTTTATATCTGTTCTGATCTTAAACCCTCTAAAGAAATCCATTGCCTTATTAGTGTGGGCAGATTCCACAATCATTAACTGGGTGAATCATGCATATTTAGTTCTCTGTTGTTGCTTGCTTTTCTGGCACATTTTTTTATTGGTATTGGTTACCATTCTAGTAACCATTTCTTTCTCGTGGCATTTCTTTAATAGGTAGGGAGTTTTGACGCAGGGTATGGAAGCTCCATCATGTCTCGTCTGGTAAGATCAATATGTGAGTGTGGTGGTTTTGGGCTCAACCGGTTTTAATGTCAGTCTCTTGAAAATATCTAGTTCCTTGGTTATGTTACTGTAGAATCAGATATTGCAAATATTTCGGGTCCCTCATGTTGATAGACTCTTCTAGATATCATTACAATATAGAAGCTCCATCACGGCTCGTCTAGTAAGATGAAAATGTGAGTGTGGTGGTTTTGGGCTCAACTGGTTTTAATGTCAGTCTCTTGAAAATCTCTAGTTCCTTGGTTATGTTACTGTAGAAGCAGATACTGCAAATATTTCGAGTCCCTCATGTAGTCTTTATGTTGATAGACTTTTCTAGATAGCATTACAAAATAGAGTCTCCTTTTTTTCTTTTTTTGAATTTTATCTTTTTGGTTCACTTTGGGTTTGAACTTTGAATTGTTGATTAATCAGGTTGGGCCAAAGAAAGCACGCGAAATGTGGTTCTTGTCTCGATTTTATGATGTCTATGAAGCCAACAAGATGGGACTTGTGAATACAGTAGTACCTGTAAGTGCATGATTAAGATGACAATTTTCTTCTGTCGTACAGCAAAAAAAATCCATTTCGTAGGCTCTGTTTGGATACGATTTTAGAATAGATTTTGAATGTGGAGTTTTGTCGTACAGCAAAAAAAATCCATATCGTAGGCTCCGTTTGGATACGATTTTAGAATAGATTTTGAATGTGGAGTTTTGATTTTATATACGTAAGTCGAAGTGAAATAGTTGTAAGATTATGGATGTAAAATTTGAAGAATAACGAATCTATTTGGATGCATATTATAGTCTTCATTTTGGTGTAAAAAGTAAAGTAAAAGATGAATTCTTCTATAATCAATCTAATGTTGGATTTTTAAATAAAGTATCCTTCTATAATCAATTTTGTCTCGACTTATGTACATAATCTGTCGTATCAACCATAGTTTGACAACAATTTTGGCCAATATTCAATTATGAAAGCTGTCTTCTCAAAATCGTGGCCAAACGGTGCCTTAATGTGACTCCTAAGTTCCACAATTCTCTTCAATATATTTTGATGTTTCCTGTTCTCATGCATGCCCATATATTTTGGGCACATTTTGATGTCAAATGGAAGATGCAGTGATGGCCAGTGGAAGTGGATCTTAGATTTCATAATCATCACCATAATCATAAAATCTGGTCTCTTTAGTTTGGATAGGTCTTGGTGGCCATTTCACGATAGATTTGACAAAATTTATCGTTGGTGCAAACAATCTATCGTTGCACTGATAATGTTGAGCTAGGATAATCCATCGTTAAGAATGTCTGAAAGTTTTCCACAGCGTCAAAAAAGTTTAGGCAAAAAAAAGAAGTAGCTTTGATATGGGCAAGTGTCATCATGTTGCTACTTATCTTTGGGGTCTAGTTGAAGAACTGTTTCCTTTATAAAATGATGATTTGGTTTTGTTAACAAGCTCTGGGCATGCATGCTTTGGATGAGAGAATATTTTGAATGATTTGCCTTTATTGTAATGTTTATAGTCCCTTTTCTTTTCCCATGCAGCTTGAACTTCTAGAGCAGGAAACAGTAAAATGGTGTCGGGAAATCTTAAGGAATAGCCCAACAGCTATTCGTGTGCTTAAATCAACTTTAAATGCAGTTGATGATGGCCATGCTGGTCTACAGGTATGCAGTCTACTCTTGTAATTATCTAGGATTTCTATTTTCCAAAATATTGACGCACATTTTGTGCGTGAATGATACCGATAGTTTTGACAATTACAAGAACATGTGAAAATTTGAGATTTTCTTAGTGCTTTCAGTAGTTAAGACTTGAGATTAATTAGTGTTGTTTCACAGGAGCTGGGTGGAAATGCCACATTTGTGTTCTATGCCACCGAGGAGGCAAAGGAAGGAAAGAATGCATATTTGGAACATCGCCGCCCAGATTTCTCCAAATTCCCACGAAGACCCTGATTCACCACTTCAATGGGGATCAAGTAGTTTAATTTATTAAAAAGATACATTTTATTTGTGTAAAAATTGCAAGAACTTTTACTTGTGGAATTACCATTTTCATGGTGTGATTGCTGCCTGATGCTCTTTGTCTGAACACACCGTTTTTTGTCTTCATATACTTGTAATAAACTCAAACTGTCAGCATTCTATGCAATCTTATTGTTGTTAGCTTGGTCACACTTCAATGCCATTGTTTAATAATCTCTTATTCTGATTGTGCACTTGTAATCCACTATCAATAAAATTGGGATACAAAATGTAAAAATCTAGATAGTTCATATAAGTGAGATTTTTTGGATTATTTGAAATTAGGTCTACATATACATAATCTGTTTATTTGAAATACATAAGAATGACTACGGATCGAGTCGTGATTCTAAATCTTACATTCTTAATTATATTCTTTTAAATATTTAATATACATATTAACATATATAGTTTATATTA
>JAMKQA010009700.1:0-29677 GCA_024699735.1 Posidonia australis | reverse complement strand
AAACCCATGAAACCCCATTAAAATCTTAAAATTAAAACCCTAAAAAGTCCAACAAATTCCAAAAATAAAATCAAAACAAAAATCCAAATAAAAATCACAAAACCAAACCCAACACTATTTCATTTAAGAATGTAATTTAAAACTATACAAAATGCAAAAATAATTCCGTTAAGCCATCTCTGGCGATCCCTTCTTCTCCGGCGAGATCTCCGGCAGTCAATCTCGGATTTCTCGACGCACACTCCTCTCTGTCGTGATCTCCGAGCCTTCCTCTTTCGGGGACGCCCTCGATCCAACGGCACTGAGCCTTTGCGAGGAGGATCGACGGCGTGGAGGAGCACTGCCGGAGTTCAAAACACACCCACCACCGTCAAACAAAAAAAAAGAGAACTCTGACCTAGGAAGCCTCTTAACCGACGAGCCATTAGAATCCAGGGAGTGAACCTACGACCCACAACCCCTATCCAGTGCAACCCTCGCAGCCAGCAGCCAAGGCCACCAGAGCCATCGTCGGAGGAACGCCGTCTGCCACCGAAGATCGCCGGGAGGGACATTGCACCCACCAGGTACCCCTCTTCCTCCTCCATTTCATTTCATAGCATCGCCCTTAGCACCCCCTAAGCCTCCAGGATGCGTCACGGGAGAGCCAGGCTCTCGTGCGTCTTCAGCCCCACCTCCGGCGATGGGTTCACCATCGCCGGCGGGGCTCTGAGTCCCTGCTTCAGGCATGGCCCCCAGGGGACCTTCCTCCCTTCCTCCTCTCCTCTTCTCCTTCCTCTCCTCCTCCTCTGGCCACTTGAAGACCGCCCGCGTCCCACCGCCTCCGCCTGCACCCATCGCCGGAGTCCGAGATGGACAGGGCACTCCGGCCGCGTTCAATCCCAGCAGACCCTTCGGGAAGCATCCTCGCGGTCCCCAGGAGCTATTTCGATCACGCCCGTGCCGCCATCGCTGCTGCAACGCCGCTGCCGATATCACCCGCAAGTTGTCGCCGGCTTCGAGACAAGGAGAGCGCCATACCCCCTCTAGACGCCCCAACTCCCTACCGATGCGTCGGGAAGCACCACCGCGCCTTTGTGAGTCTCCCCCAAGTGCTCGCATCGCCATTCCAGGCCTCAGGGCACCCACCCCACCGCCGTCACGACCATCACCGGAGTCTGGGATGGGTGGCGCACCTCGGGCCATCACAACCGTGCCCGATGCCCTGAGGAGCTCCGTCGCGTCTCCAACAAGCCCCCTGGCTCTTAGCTCGCCGCATGGACCACCGCATCGCCGCCGCTCGAGCTCACTGTCCCTCTGCGTCGTTGCTGGAGAAGAAGACCGACAAGGGGGACGGGCAAGGCCCGTCAACAGTCGACGAGCACATCTGAGCTGTTGGATCTCTATCACGCCGCCGCCTCCTACTTTTCCCCACTTGGATTGCCGATCGCCACCGGGGAGACGCCCTATGGCCTCCCCAAGCTGTCGATCGCCGGCGGCGCGAATTTTTTAGTTTTATTTTTATTTATTTATTTTTATTTTGATAAAGCTCTTTAAGTTTTTAACAATTTACATTTTGATCTTGTTATGTTGCATTCTAGTCCTTGTATTTTCATAAAAAAAAACTCTGTGTCATTTGTTTTATTGTAAAATTGCATCGTTTTTCCTGTTATTTCTAATTTGTATTTTTAGCCCTATTATGCGTCTTTTATCACATTTAAGCACCTATATCCTTATTTTCTTTATAATTAAGTCCAACAAATTTGCATTTAGATCCAGGAACTCTTTAAAATGAATTTTCTCTGGGAAAATTATAATCTGAGCCCTAAAAGATTTAACAAACATACTGTTTACCTCTGAATTTCGTTTTTATCACAGTTAAGTCCTAAAAATTTGCATTTGGGCCCCTAAATGTTTTCTAAATGATTTTCCCCTGTGAAATTTGCAATCTGAGCCCTGAATTGTTTAAAAATCACACTGACCTTCATGTAAATTGAGCTTTCTTTACAGTTAGGTCCTGAAAATTTGCATTTAACCCCCAGAATTTTTTAAAAATGAGTTTTCACTGTGAATTTTGCATTTTAAACCTCCAGAAACTTCATAATTGCTCTGAACAACATAAAAGCTCAGTTTTTATCACAATCAGATCCTGGAATTTTGCAGAAAGGCCCTTGAGTTCACGTTAAAGCATTTTTGAACATGAAAATTTACATTTTGACCCTTAGAATATTTCTAAATTCCTCATTTAAGGTTTTTAAATGTTTTCCATCATATTTTGGGCTACTTTTCACCCTTGTCTTGCATTTAATCAAAGAATCCACTTGCAAATAATATTTGCACTGAGATTTGACCTTTTTCCTCTCATTTTGACCACATTTGCACATAAGTGTGAATTTTGCACTTTAGTCCCTGACTTTTCAGGAAATTGTCCAAGTGCAATTTTTGCATCCTTGTGCCACATTAACACTGGACCCGTCTTTTGCATGTCAGAATGAGGATCATGAACCTGTTTTTCATCTATTTTCTCATTCTTATCGAGAATTTTGCGTTTTAGCCCCTATGTTTGCCATTTATTGCATTTACATCCTTTTAGTGATTTTTCTTCTCCCTGTCTCTTGCAAATGACATTATCCTGACATTTAGCATTCATTTTGAGATAGCTTAGTCCATGCATCACTCCCATGCAAGCACTGGCCAGGGAAAATGACCAAATTGCCCTTATGCCAATTCTTGAGCACGCATCTCGATCTTTGCATTTAGTCTTGCCATGGCATTCATATTAGCATGATTAGAGCATAATCGAGGTTTAGAAAACATTCATCAAACCTTTAGCAAGCATTTGGACTAGAAAGACTGAGTTTCTCGGGCGTACGAGGGTGCCTAACACCTTCCTCGTGCATAATAGGAATCCTTACCCATCCTCTGGTTAGCAGACATCCAGCCTTCCTATCTGCATCCCACGCATGCATCCTTTTGTGGTTTTCCTCGTCTTTCCCTAAAAGACTAGGTGGCGACTCCTCCTTTTCTTTCTTTTTTATCCTATCCTTGCGCCTTCGCCATCTTGGCATGGCTGTGGTCTCCTCTCCACACCTCCCTCCGGTCGGGCATGGTCACACCCCCATTTTGAGGTTACAGAAGGATGGTGTTTGCTGTAGGCAGTAAGTTACTTATCCGACGGTTGCACCGAAAGGCAAATGCAAATGCAAAATGCGTGCTACTGTTGATCTAAATGTTGGGGATGTGATGCCAATGCGAGATGCCAATGCAAAAGTCGATGCTGAAAGGCTGATGCGAAGTTGTTGCTAAGACAAGAACGGGTGCTTGCAAAATGATGCGATGCTGATGCTAATGCTGAAGAATATGGCAAAAAGAAAGAAATCCTGCGCACAGAGGAAACCACGGGCAGGGAAATGATAAGTTGTCGGACTCATCAGCCGGATTATGAGGTTATCAACTTGAGAGATGGGATATGACAAGTCAATCAAGTCTTGTCAACCCGGCCTCTTGACAGCGTGACGGTTGTCAACCGAGTAGTTGGGGATACCAGCCTAAGAAAAAGAAGGGGCATGACAAACATACCACTTGTCAAGCAAAACAAGGCCCTATCCGCACGGACCAAGGGCAAACAAAAAGATTTCGCGCTTGCGAAAACACAAAACAGAAGAGAGAAACAAAAGGACCTTGACCGCCCGGTTAGAGGGTCAAACAACAGGATTCCGCACCTGCGAAAACCCAGAAGAGAAAGGATAAGGACCTTGACCACCCGGTTGAAAGGTCAAGCAACTGAATTTCCTGCCCAGGGAAATCCGAGAAAAGGGCTAGGACCTTGAGCATCTGGTCAAAAGGTCAAGCCACAGGATTTCCTGCCCAAGGAAATCCGAGAAAGGGGGCTAGGGACCTTGACCATTAGGTCAAAAGGTCAAGCCACAGGATTTCCTACCCAGGGAAATCCGAGAAAGAGGCTAGGACCTTGACCATCAGGTCAAAAGGTCAAGCCACAGGATTTCCTGCCCAAGGAAATCTGAGAAAGGGGCTAGGGACCTTGACCATTAGGTCAAAAGGTCAAGCCACAGGATTTCCTGCCCAAGGAAATCTGAGAAACCAAGGACTTTAACCTCCCGATCAAAGTCAACCAGCTGGATTCTGCGCCCGCGAAAGTCCAGGAAAGGCAAAGGACATTTGACCGCCCGGTCAAAGCCAGCAAGGTAGATTTCACTCCCGTAAAAATCCAAAAGGGTCAAAGGACCTTGACCACCCGGTCAAGACCAGCAAGCTGGATTCCGCTCCCTCGAAAATCCAAAAGGGACAAATGACATTGACTGCCCGGTCAAAGTCAAGAAGTTGGATTTCGCGTCCGCGAAAATCCAAAAGGGGCAAATGACATTGACCGCCCGATCAAAGTCAACAAGCTGGATTCCGCGCCCGCGAAAATCCAAAAGGGCAAATGACATTGACCGCTCGGTCAAAGTCAAGAAGCTGGATTCTGCGCCCGCGAAAATCCAAAAGGGCAATTGACATTGACCGCCTGGTCAAAGTCAAGAAGTTGGATTCCGCGCCCACGAAAATCCTAAATGGGCAGAAGGATCTCACCGGCTCAGAAGGAGATCCCGGAAAACAAAGCAATGACCCTTGGATTATTCCCTAGGAAGGAAAACGGCAAAGGTTCCCCGAAGGGTAGAACTGCAATATGCTGACTGCTGATGCTGTGGTGCAGAAACTGGCGCTTATGCTGTGATGCATGTTTAAATTCTTGTTTACTGTAGTTTTCAAAAGGTGAGGACATATTTGTAAATATTCATAACTTGAGGGCTTTATTGCAAATTGCCCAATCATGACTGCCTTTAATTGCTATACTACCATTGTGATGTGATATTTGAGATTCTACTGTATATCAACAAATGTCTGCTTCAAACTAAACTTCCCACGTTATTTGTGGACTAATCTGCAATTTGCGAAACGTAGGGGGTTTTCTGCAAATTACCCCATGTAATGCATTTTGTGGGCCATGTGCTTGACACTGTATATCCTACTTTTGGAGTGTAAGCTGTGAGGTGTTAGGGATTGAAACGCAATTTTCACAGTCATTTTGCATTCTGAATCCCGACTTAATTCTCACGTGGGTCCCACTGGATAACTGCCATAACTGTCAAGAAATATTTTTCACTTTTATTCCTGTCTGCTGGGATTGCATTTGAGCTTATGTTGCATAGCTCTTGCATCAAATTCTGCTATCATTTTGCCTGACTTGATTTCATATCCCCAAAGCAACATGCATATAGTTTTTTCCTCTTTTTTAATTTTCCTATGGCATCTATATATAGGAATTCCTCGTGGATAACTCATAGGACAACAAGGAACCTCATAGACGAAAAGCCTGGAAGATTCCATGGCATATTTGTTGGCATAGGTAACAACCATGGGTGGTGGAAAGCCAGTAGCTAGCAGCTTGAGAAATGACTGGGCGCCTGGTATGTGCGTCGAGTATGTGCGCCTGGCATGTGCGCCTGGCTTGTGCGTCGGGTTGGTGTGCTAGCTAGGTGTGCTAGGTAGGTGTGCTAGGTAAGTGTGCTAGCTAGGTGCTCCCTTCTACCTATCTGGATTTATAGTTGGGCTGCGGGCTTGCTATAGGTTTAGGGTTGGTTCAAGGATTAGCCACATCCAAAGCAACAACTGGAAAGCTCATCCATGGGTCACCTCAAAATCGGGGTGTCAACAGAGACTATGTCCAAATTGAAAGAATACTGTTCGAGGAACGCATGTGCGAGGTCGTCTCAAGTTTTGATGGTGGCCATGTCGCAGGAGGTGAACCACTTCAACGCAGGCCCCGTAAGACTTTTCTGGAACAAGTGGATTAACAACCTTTCGTCAGCTTGGAGTTGGACGAGGTCTCCAAAATAGGCTTTGAAGTGTGAAATCGGGCAGCCTCTACCGTTGTATATTTTGAACTCTGGGATTTGAAAGTTTGGAGGGAGAGTCGCCTTTGGAAAATAACAGAGATCCTGGAATTGGTAGGACCAACTGTCCCCACCCTCGCAAGGAGCGTCTGGAGCCACTACAGTAGCAGATTGTGCAGCCGATGCGGGTGCCGCGTACACTGTATGGGTCACCCCTAAAGCCTCATCTGAATCCATCATTCCGCTGTCTGGTGCTATGACTGGATGGCCAGTGTACCCGTGCATGGATGCTGTGTGCTGTGGTACAAAAGATGAAGCTTGTGTCTGGTACATGGGTGAAGATAAGGCAAAGGGTGGTGCCACAGGTGGTGCAGAATGCGGGAGCAAGAGCTGTTGGACCGGAATGGCCCCTGGTACTACGCTCATGGGGGGCTGTGCCCCCGCCAACCTAGAAGGCTGGCCACCAGATAATGGAAATGCATGCTATGCAGGGTGCTATGGCGATGCTGCAGAAGGCAATGTCGACTCCCCTATTGCCGAGGAGACGAGAGACGACGACGGCTGTGGGGTGGTGCAGTGGGTGCAATCTATTGTCCTAGAGCCGGTTACAAAGGCAACTCGGGAGTCGGGAAGGACAAACCTGAAAAGGACTAGAACGCTAGTGCCAATCCCTGCAACTGCTGAGCTAGGGCCGACATTTGTTGCAGCTACGCGTTCACAAGATCATCACTAGTGGCTCCAAAAGATGGAGGCAAAATAGGGGAAGAGGAGTCAAGAAGCTGAGAACCCAACGGTTCTGTAGACACTCTAATTTTGCAAATTTGCAGGCTTGCAGTATGAAGTATGGTGGTTGGGATTTCAATCACAAATGAACTCAAACCCTAGTTTAGTCCCAAAGCCCTTGAAGGCCCATTAAGCCCATGAAGGCCCAATTGCGCCCATGGAAGCTCACAACACCTCAACCCATTTCTTCTTCTTCTTCCAAACCAAATAAACCCAACAGCCAACAACCACTCCTCAACCCATTTCTTCTTCTTCTTCCACCACACTAACACATAAATCATCTCTAGATACACCCAACAACCACTCCTCCATCTCCTCTCATCTCAACATCCTGCTTCCCATCTCTCCTCTCTGATTTCATCACAACAGACCACACCCATCCATCTTCTAGCTCACTGACCAACAGCCACACTCCCCGAGCTTGAGCACTCCACGAACTAGAGTCGCTCGATGCCTCACTGCTAACAGGAGCAACCGTTGAACACTGTCGACGCGCGGGTAGATAGCATGGACAGCGTGGAGGACAGCAGTTGGTTGGGGTCGTTAGTTTGTTAGGAGAATGGTTAGTTCGTTGGGGAGTTAGTTAGTTAGGAAGATGTTGGTTCTGTTAGAGGTGTTAGTGGGTTGTTACAGCAGTCGTCAGCGACCTTCACCTATAAAAGGGGAAAGAGAGTGAAATTGGGAAAAAGGGAGAGAAATAGAGAATTCAGAGCGAGAAAGGAAGAGAAGAAGAGATAGGGAGAATTCAAGAGAGAGAGAGGCTCACGGAGGTGAGAAGCAGGGAATTCAGGCCACGTCCAGCGAGCAGAGGAGGCCACGCACGTTGCCAAGCAAGGTATGCCCTCCTCCAACCTCATTTAGTTTCAATTTTAGATCTCTAGAACTTCCTCAATCTTCCTTGATCGATTCCAATCACACTAGAGGCCCTCTCTAGTCGGAATCGGTCCCTAGGCCTCGCCGTCGCCGTTTTCTAGTGACTTAGGTAGGGGAGCTGGTCCAAGGCTTATCCCTGGTCCTCGAACCTTAGGTCCACTTCTTCTAGCCTCCCTCTTTCCTCTCCACCCTTCCAATTCCCTTTCTGATTGCCGCGGAGGCCTTCACCAGAAAATCGTCGGAGTTGCGCAGCGTCGCCGTCGCCGGAGAAGACGACTGAAGCCAGCCTCTGAGCGCACGCCTCTAGCATCGTCGAGACCCTCCGAGCCTCCAGGAATGTTCCACGGCACGTCCCCAACACTCCGGAGCCTACAGACCTAAGCCACCTGGATCCTGCCAGCAGCCGCACTCACTAGAGGAGACGACGGCGACGACAGGCGGACCCCACATTGCACGACCTTCCTTCGATTTGACCACCGATTAAAGAGACGTGCACCTCGACACTCCCCGAGGCCTCTTGGACCTCTAGATCGCCGCGCCACAGCCTCTAGAGCTCCCTTCTTCTCCGTTGCGGTCGCTGGAGTGTCCCGACGGCGAGGGTGGTGGGAGGCCCACTCCCGCCGTTGAATTCTCGATCCAAGCCATTGGATCTCTTCCCTTACTACTCTTCTTACTTCCCATGGCGTCTGATCTTAGATCAGACCATAGGAAAGCCTCCAATAGCCCCTCCGACGGTCGTCGACGGCGGAGCTCCGTTGCCGGCGACCGTCGATCTTTTTTTCTTTAAAAAAAAATGAAAAAATAACTTTCTTTAAATAAAACTTCTATTACTTTTGATTTGTTACATTTGGATTCATTTTTTTATTACAAACAGGTCCTTCTCATGCATTTAGGTCCATGATCATTTTTTAAAAATCGTTTGAATAAAGTTTTAACTGAAAATATTGCAATGTGCCCCCTAATGTTTCATAAAAATGTTTTCCAAACTTTAAAGTTTAATAAAAACTCCTTAGAGTTTCTTTTCGTGCATTTTAACCCAATATTTTGGCATAAAAGACCTTGTAGTTTTTTGAAACTCTTCTAAGTGAATAATTCTTTGGTTAAATTGCATTTAAACCCTAAGCTTCATTAAAATAACACAGAATGCATATTTCTTTAGTGAAATTACATTTTAAGCCCCTGAACTTTTCTGAAATTTTTCTGAATGCATTTTTCTTTGGATAAATTACATTTTAGCCCTTAAACTTTACAGAAACTTCTCTGAGTGCATAGATTCTCTGGATAAATTGCATTTTAGTCATTGAACTTTACTGTTTTCACACTAAATGCATGTTTTCTAGGGTAAAATCACTGAATTGCCTGTGAAATTTTCATGGACTCTTTTTCTTGCATATTTTACCCTGAATTTCCACTGAATTACACTAAATGCATGTTTTAGTGGCATATTTGCATTTTAACCCCTAGAAACCTTCAATTTGACTAGGAATGCATAGTTTTGCACACCTGACTCCAGATTTCTCCAAAATTGCATGAAAAGTGTTTTTCTAAGTAGTTTTGGTGATTTGGCTTCAAAATTTCTATTTTCATTCAGAATTTGGGTTTTGTACACAAAGGCCGTAGAATTCTCATCATTACACTCTCACTAGCATTTTGCATATCTTGCCGCATCTTTTCATACAAGTTTTCTCACATTTTCTTCCTTACATTGCGCACGCATTTCTAGCTTACATCAAGCTTGGTTTTCTCATCATTTCCCGGATTTTCCCCGTTTTCCACATTTTCTTGACTTGATTTGGCTTTCCATTGCCCGAGGGCGTACAGTAAAAGGCTTAACAAAGCCCACATGGTCCCAAAAGATGATTATTTTTCTAATTTGATTTTCTCGGATTTCTTCGAGTTTTCGCTAATTTGTGTGACGCTTTCGAGAATTTCTTGATTTTTGCGATTTTCCTCATCGCCCTAGGGCCTACAGTAAAGCGGCATTCTCAATACCTACATTTTTGCCTCGTATTAACTTTTTCCATTTATTGCATTGATTTGGTATGTTTTCTAGTCATCTTTAGCATGAACATTTAGAATAAGCGAGCACACACTCATTAGACCATTGGCAAGTAGGAAACTTAGAAAGACCGAGTTTCTCGGGCGCATGGGGTGCCTAACCCCTTCCCCATGCGTAATCAGAATCCTTACCCTTTCTCTGGCCCGCATTCATTTATCCATTAGGCACAGAGCACACATGTTTTTTGCATCTTGTTTGCCTCTTGGTTTTCTTATGTGTTTGGTTTTCCTCGTCTTTCCATTAAAAGACTAGGTGGCAACTCTTTTCCTTATCCTTTATTATTTTCCCTTGGTGTTTTCGAGTCTAGTCTTCTTCTCCGGATTCACCATCTTCGCCGTGACCGTATCGGGACTCCTCAAGTGCTTCCATGCACCCGGTAGAGGAGAACCATGCAGGGTTCCATCGGCATAGTCACAAGTTCAAACTAGGGAGAAGCTACTACAGAAACAACCGCAGTCGGAAGGGTGCTAGAAAACACATAACCTTGAGGAGCAGTGAAAGGAGTCTAGGAGAAGGTCATGGGGATAGACTCAATAGTTGGGGCCCCAAAAGCAGAAGATGACCAAGATGACGGTCCCGAAGGTAGGGTAGCCAAAGGGACACAGTACTGGGATGGCGGAGGTCCTCCGGATACTAAGGCAAAAGTAGAGGTAGCAGTGATAACAAGGACAGATACAAAGGAAGGGTACATTGAAACGAGGACCTCCTCCTGGGCAGTAGAGGAAAGAGGCTCGCTGGTTTGTTGGGCCATGGAGAATCGCGAGCGGGTACAGATTGGACTGCAGTTGGGAACAAGAGGACGAATCCTAGGATGAGCTATCATTAAAGGTGACGGATAACTCAGGAGATGTAGTCGAAAACTGAGTCGCACCGGGTGTCAATGAAAGGAAAAACCTTGAGCTCTAGCTAAGGAACTTGCACTCTGGCCAGTACTGTTGTATGGGAAAAACAGGAAACGAGTTAGAAAAGATGCAGTACTTATGATGGTATGAATGCAGATGCATGAATGCTTCTAGTATGCGCTCTCTCACAATCTAGGGGTGTCCTACCTGGCTGTCTACTCCGGGTTCACACAAGGGTAAATGGGTCTTCGACTCAACGTTAGAAAGTAAAGGTCCCCGTTCTAAATCCTATCCAAAGCTTAGGCGATGAACGAGTGATGCGTTCGGGGCCTCGTCCTTTGCCAAAGTAGTAGGTTATACCCTCTACTAACACCTACACGACCCTAGACAAGGAGGACATATGAAAATCTCATCCCACGCCAAAGTCATAGAATGAGAAACTAGGTAATGTCTTTCGCAAACTATATAGGTGGACTCAAGAGACGAGAAGATGCATACCCTATATGATGAATGCAAAAGATGCTTTAAGTCTTTTACTTGCAAATATATTAAACCTTGGGGGAAAGTTTGCAATTTGTCACTAGTTTATCCTATTTATTTATTATTTATTTTTTTTGTTTTTATATTTTTATTAACCAAAAAAAGGAGGAAAGCATGTCTCTAATCTCCTAACATGGCATATGCAAAAGGGGAAGAAAACATCCCAAGCAATCATCCATCAACATACAAAAAGCATGCGCATATTACGTGCAAGAGTGGTGACATAGCAAATGTATAAAAAGAAAACACCCCTTATACGAAAGGCATGCATGTAACGATGACACAACTTATATTACAAAGAGATAGCCAAAGCAAAGCATGGGAAACAAGCAAATAAGGAGAAAAGCCAAAGTAAACGAAAAAAACCCAAAACGACGGCCAAGATCTGGTTATCCCCAGCAAAATCGCCAATTCCTGTAATCATACCGGCGACAGCCTCGTGCGTGGTACGAAAGGCCAAATGCACGAGGACCAGCGAAGTCACGGCAAAAGCGATAAAAACAATGATAAAAAATGCGGGAGTCGCAACCTACCCTACTTTAAAAACGGGAGACGAGGAAATCTGTTTTAAAACACTAAAACTATGCAATAAAACCAATAGAAAAGGTCAATCATGAACCAAAGATTGTGCAAAGATCCTTGTTACCCACGGAGAAGGTATCAAACACCTTCGTGCGCCCGAGAAATCGGTCTTTCATGGGTTTCTCGTTTACTTAGATGGAATGTTGGCTTTTCAACCCTTTTTTTATACACCCAAGGGTGATACGCAATGCGACACTATATGCAAGTGGTGCCTTGTGCTAAACATAGGTAGAGGGACAGTAGGGTGTGTCCTAATGCTTTGAATGGTCATTCAAGTCCTGGATCAAACATCGGTGCAAAGATATCGCACAAATACAACTATAGATCCAATGAAATTGAGTGGCTAACGTCCTCACTTTGCTATATGCAAAATCTAAGCTATCATGCATAAAAGTGGATGAAATCATAATGGAGTCATCTGATATATCCAAGAGGACACCCAAAGAAATCAGTAGTAAAACAAATCAGGAACCATATTAAATATCATGTCAAAAAGCCACTGTTGGTGCGCTGAAATAGGCAGACTGGTGTGCCAGTCTGATGCTCCAGTCTGATGCACCACCTATGTGCTCTACTAAGGTGTGCTAGAAATGTGTGCCACTGAAGTGAGACCCAGAAATCACAGAAGCAAACAGTGAACTAGATTGATATGCTATGCAATATAAAACCTTGCAAACATGCTTAAGACCACCTGAATATGCGCCCTAGACCTCTAGAAAACCTGATCACATATGGATTCATCTCTTTCCCATAAAGCCATGAAAGAAAGAATGAAACTAAGACACCATGGCATGGGTCTTGTGCTCAAGGACAATAAACCTCACACAAGACCACAAAACTCCTATATTGATAAAAACCAATGAACCCCAACTATGCTACCTGGGTCTGGTTCATGGACTGGTGCAAAAGAATTCTCTAGACAAAAGTCCAGACAGGCAACCAGTTCACCAGACTCTAGTGGCAAGCCAAATTCACTAGATGCAAAACTAATGCAAACAATGTTATTACATGATGAAACTGTGCAGGAATGAACATGATATATTAGAGATCAAACATCAGAAAGATCAGAGTCCAAAAATAAACAAAAAGGCATGCAAATCATGATGCAAATCTACTGTTTGCATCCTATGACCAGGATGTTGAGCCAGCCTGGTGCGCCAGGATGGTGCGCCAGTTATGTGCTCCAACCTGGTGCTCCAGGTTGGTGCCAAGATGGTGTGCCAGTTATGTGCTCCAACCTAGTGCGCCAGGTTGGTGCACTCCAGATACTCTGTTACAGACTGCAGTCTGATTTCAGAGCCTGGGCTGGATGTATGCAAGTAATTACACTAATGACTATTCAGATCATAGTTTAAATGCCAGGGAACATAATCATACTAAATAATTAAGTCCAAAACATTCACATCATTCTCTCCCTATCTATGCATATTCATGGGTTCTTGAGGACTGCAACTACCTATGGAGGATTTTATGATTCATGTAGTGATCTGGCCGACCTACGAGCATGGGGAAATGATAAAGCATGCAAAAGGGGGGTGCATCACCGCTCATGTTCCATGGCTAGTGATTTCATAGGACTATGATACATGGCTCAAAAAGATCATACAATGCAAGAAATCATCATGGTAAACAAACAATGAACATATAAAAGAGCATCATAAACACCCAATTTAAATAAAAGGTGCAAAGAAACATCAACATACAGACTTAATATCAGCCTAGTTGTAGTGTAATCTTTATTCAGAACATCATGTAAGCTCATGTGTAAAGGAACTTCCCTATGGTGTGTTCTCCTTTGGTGGCTCAAGGTCTCTTCTCCTTGGTGCTTTGGACACAACTAGGGGTGCTCTGGCATGCAAAAGGGATGCTCAGGAAGTAGATGTGCTGGTTGCTAGGAGATGGTGAATTGCTAAGAGAGGCAAAAGTATTGCTCATGGGTGGCTTTTAAAGGAGATGAAGTTGTAGGGTCTTGGGATGCCAAAAGCCTTGGAAACCAACCGATTTGCGTAGATTCATAGAGGAATATTCACAAGTGAAGGTTACAAGCATAGAAAATGATCAGCCAACAGTCAGCACCCTGAAAATCGAGATGTCTACGAGCCAAAGCAACATCTTCTGGAGAGTTCGCCTACGAGCCGCCTCAAAATCGGGATGTCTACAACCACCACTGTGATTGTCATCATTGCAAGTGCAGGTGAAGGGTTGGAGGCCAAGTAAGTTGAGCAGTGTCGAGCGTAGGACCAATCGATCGCATGAGGTACGCGTTCTACCTTAACATTCTTTCCATTTATGCTTGAGGTTGATGAAAATATGTTGCTTTGGAATATTCTAATATGTGGAAGAGATTTCATGATTTTAGGATTTTTTTATGGAATTTTGCAGAGACTATACAACTCTCAGTTGCATAATATTTTTTATATTATAAGTTAAGTTTTAATCCACCATAACTTGAGTTTTACACGTCGGATCATCGTGATTTTTGTTCCAAATGGTAGAATACTTTGATATTTTCGTTTTGATATATTATGTAAAATTTTTGGGTGTGTGTGGTGAGATCGGCATCGGTTCCCATCTACGGTGCCATTCTTCCTCAATTTTCTCTGGTTTTCTACTGCCGTTCTGCAAGAGGTGCGACCTTCTCACGTGCTAGAGGTGTGCAATCGTGTGGCGCAAGTTGGCAGCATGATAGGTTGCTTCCAGGTTTTTGTGGAATACTTTAAGCCTAAATTGTTGGAGAGTTTATGTGGTGTTTTCAAGGCAATGTTCAAAACAATTTTCAAACTAATTTTCAAAAAGAGTTTGAAAAGAATTACATAATTTTGCAAAGGATTTTGAAAAAATGGTTTTTCAAGGATTTCGTGGTATTGAGAGATCAAAGCTTTTGGCAAGCGAATTAGAGATGACTGATATACCTAGATGGTCAAGAGTTAGTCACCTAGGATGAGGTTCACGAGTTTTCTGTAGTTTTTGGTAGAAACCACGAGAATTGACGGATCATATCGACGGACGAGGGATGATTGATACCTCTGAAGAGTCAGATGCAAACCCAAGATCGTGATTACCGACCTGTTTCCCTGTAGGATTAAGGGTTAGAGTCACCAAAACTTGTACTGTCAGAAAAGTTTTGGGATAGAGTCCCCAATGCTAAGGGTGTTGGTAGGGTCCAAGGTTAGAGTCCCTGGGTAGCCCAGACATAGTGTTGGCAGGGTCAATGGTTAGAATCCCTAGGTAGCATGAGTACTGAGGACATCGAGAGGACATATCCTGTGTTTGTCCTATAATGGACCTTTTAGGGTTCTTCGTGTAAGAACTTGAGACAGAGGACTCCTGCACGGGGTGGTCAGAACTTGACACAGAGGACTCCTACACGGGGTGGTCCTGCCACGACAGTGTAGTGCGTTTCGAGGTTAGAGTCATTGAAGGACTGCTTGTGACTGATTGATAGCTTGTGGCAAGAGTGACATGACAGATTTTTTGTGCTAAGTGTGTGAGTTGTGATTTTCAAGCCCTAATTTAGGTTTTCCAGCTTTGGTCTAAGTGAGATATTGGTTTTGAGACACAACTTTGTTTTGCCTTTTGAGATGTGGTTTTGTGCCGACTTTGGGCTTAGATTCGGGTAGAATAGCCAGTCTAAGGGTGTATAAAGAAATTTCAAAGTTATGTGTGTTTTGAAAGAAAAGAGATGATAGTCTTGAAAAGCATGTTTCAAAAAGGAATTCTGTGATTTTGTAATGTCCTGAATTTCCCACAACAATTTAAACAAATTAAATTACAGGAAACTAAAGCTAAACAGAAGATATTAAACTACTAGGAACCTATGTATGCGACTACGAGACTCCAGACTATATGTACTATGCTAAACCTTCTGCATACCAGCACCTGCAACCCAAAAACACAAAGAAAACGCGAGTGACAGAAGTCGCCCAACACGCATCCTACGAAAAACAGCGGAAAACAAAACTATAACTAAATTTCCTGTTTAAATTCATTTTACAAACTATTTTCTCAAAACCCTACAAGCCAGGCCCACACTGGCCAAAACCACAAGCAAAGGCCCTCAATGGCCTAAAACCACACATTATGAGTAGAGAAGCTCGGTGCCAGGCAACCAAACACTAGCCACAAGCAGTCTACATAGGAGCGACCACGACGTTTTGCACTGCCACGGTGAAGCCACCTTGTGCAGGAGGGATCACCGTCTCGCGATTCTTCCTACTTGGAGAACCCTCACAAAGTCAACCCCTCTTTGGGAAGTTTGACCTATCTCTCAGGATGCTACCAGCTATGGGGTACGTGTCCTACCCACACTGGCCACCACAGGGTTTGCCTCCTCACGGTGTTCTCCAAGGAGTGTCATACCTCCACACCCAACGACACCCAAGCCTCAATGCTTACAGCGACAGTAGGAGTATCATACCTCCCTGTCATGCCACAAGGCAGCTCAACCCATAGACTACAATCCTAGCCTCGAGACGATAGTCAAGGAGTTTCATACCTCTAGGACTTGATGTCCCTCAGCCTTAGGTATCTCAACCCCCAATTTCAACCAAGGAGTCGCGTCCGACCACCCAAGAATGTCGTTACATTCCCTGGTCTCGACGACACTGTCCCACACTGTCTCTGCCCGCAAATAGAAAACTAGGAAAACCATTTTCCAAAAAGGGCCAACCATCTCTTTGAAAACCATTTTCCAAAATCATTTTCATATCTTTGAAAACTCTTCGAAAACCTCGGCAAAGTAACACATCAAGTGTCCTAAGGGACCACCATTGACGGTCCACAATCCCATCTCAAAGGGACAATACAAATCGATCCAAAAAATCCCTGGAAATCACATTTTATAAAAGCGTTTGGGCCTTAATTCGGCATGTCAAAAATGGAATTCGGTATGCCAAAAATCCCTAATGCGATAGGCCGATTAGGATCGGTCGACCGTATTAAATCAATGGTCAACACTCAGGCAAAAATCGTCATACCGAAAATGGTTTGCTCAACAAAAATCTACTGATTCGGTCGACCGTCCAAAATCAGACAATCAAATTTCGATATGCCGAATTATGCGAAAAATAGAAAAACAATCCAAACCCTACTGTTCAAAATCGCCTAACTGTGACTGACGATAAGATCTTCAAAACCAACACCAAAAATTCTAGATAAAACATAAGATGTAGACGCTTAAGTCTACTCCAAAACACAACAAACAAAACTAAAATCCATTCACTATACATCAAGATAAAAAATCGCAAAAGCATAATGGTCAAAACGACCTAAATCTCAACTACCGGTATAAATGTCCATAAATCCACAATAAATTCTAGGAATGTAAATTTACCTAGATTTCATGCAATCCTACCAATTTCTACCATTTTCATACTCTCTATTCATGGGTTAGAGGTGTGTACTTGAGAAATGTGCGCTGACGATCCTCTGCCCAACTCCGACGACCACAACCCTCGTCGGGGCTCACTTGACCACAAAGGCACACCACCGGAGCTCCACCCACCACCACGAGCCGCCACGTGCCTCCGCCAACTCACGAGTACACCAAACAGAGAGGAAGATGCGGGGAGGAGAGGAACAGGAGAGGGAGAGTGAGGGAGACGTGAAGGAGGGGATGAGTGGAGGAAGAGAGAGTGAGTGGAGAGGGAGGGAGAGGAAGAGAGGTGGTGTGCTTGAGATGGAGGGAGAACACGTGGAAAAGGAGAGGAGGAGAAGTGCGGAGGAAGAGTCGTCAGTCGTGCATATAAATATGCCCCCAAACTGGTAGTTGCATGCATGTATGCACAGTGCAACCACCAGCCTCCCATTCGAGCTAACAACCGCACCAAATTCTCCCACCAACCGGCCCACAACGTGGACCCCACACCCGAGCCCCACATGGACCCACACCTGGGCCCACAAGTATAGTGCCATAATGCACAATGCCAAACCACGCACAGAGACACATAAATAGAAGTCAGCCCACGAGGCTCAAGCTCAAAAGCACAAATCCACACAACAAGCCTCGGAATAGTAACACCCATCTAGGAATAAAATCTTTAAAATGTAAATAATTACAAAATGAATTTTACAGATGTTACAAATTCTCTGCTATGGAGCTTTGCAAATTTTGGTGCTTTTGTAGACCTCTGGCTTGGAGCTACCAAAAGAGGCAGTCGTGTGGTTTGGGAGTTGATTATTAACACTTTCAGTTTTTGGTTTATTGTTTTCTAGTTTTTGGTAAGCGTGTGCTGGATAATAATTAGATGTCACTGATGCATGCTTTTCTTTGGTTTTCTTTCAGGCAGATTGTAGAGCTGCAGTCCAGTCTAGTGCACATAGTTGGAGCCACATAACTGCACACCGCAAGTTCTGGGTAGAAATAGGGTTTTGTAGAATTTTGCTTCAATTATTTACCCATTAATTAATTTTTTGTACAAATTCTATGGATTTATTTATTTATTAGTTGGTATGGGTAATTTGATGTTAGTTGTGATGTCGAGGGTGTTACACCCTAACTATATGAGTACAATAAAAGAGTATTAATAAGATATAGTCCAAGTTAAACACAAATATGCTCAAGTATGACTCAACCACTCATTTAACACAAATTAAGACGATAAATTCAAAAATAACTTATTAACATGATAAGCTAAAAAATAGCTTTCAAATATCCATCCTTCTCTTGTCTTTTGTCATAAGCAAAAAAATAGAAGGCGTAAATCCAACTATTAAAGTAATATAAGGAATAACATTATTAAAAGATAAAAGATATTCAATAAGTTCTCCCTTACATTAAGCATGGTTAAATAGAATAATTCAATAAAAATCCATACACATCGTGTATAGCAAAAAGATATATCATTGTAAGCATAGGTAAAAGCACAAATCACAAGTATCAATATCAATATCTGTAACGCTCCCAAATCGAGCACTACAGAATCTAAATTACTATACTAGGATTAATGCACTTAAAAAGAAAATTTAACTGTAAACTACTCAGAATTTGTGTATGCGGCTAGTGGCTCCTATATCTAAACATCAGACTAAATTACACTCCAAAAGCACCAAAAAACAAAACAAGGTAAAACACACATGAATGACTTCTAAGTCACTCAGTACACGTCCACAAGAAAACAAAGTGGAAAACACCTATAACTAAATTCTAGGTTTTCTGAAACTTCTTTAAACTTTTTGAAAAACTTCTAAGTTGGGTTGTCTCTGGAACCAAAACTCTAAATAAATCTCTTATTTAAATTCTAGATATCTTTTTCGAAAAGAGCTCAGTAAATCATGCTCTTTCAAAATCTTGCTTGCTGTCCTAAAACTTATGCACTAATCTAATGTATTTCTAGAAAACATCTCTGGGGCTAGACTCCAACCTAAAATAAAATCTCAAATCTGACCAAAACACAATTCTTGGCAGGACTAGTCCTAAAACTTTGATCTTGTCTCAGCTAAAATCTGACTAAAACACAGAAGCCAAAATACAGCTTGATTCTAGCTTAAGTCTAATTTCTGAATCTCAAATTTGAAAACTCTTTCCTTTTCTAGTGTCATTTTGATAAGAGGTGACCTGACCACAAATGGAGGGAGAGGCACAAACCTCAATCTCCTACATTGCCACCATGAAAGTCCCGATGTTAGGCATTCCATCGTCTACCTCGGCCAATAGGCCGCACTCTTGGGCTCCTTAGGCCCTTTTGAACCAACAGGCTCTCACTATTCTCTGTGCATGAGAATGGGTTTCCCAACGCTCCTTTCTATCTTAGTGTTTGAACTCATGAGTTATCTTACCCGGCTCATTTAACACCTTCTCTGGACACCTAGTTTTTTTTTAACCGAGGCCAACTCTAAAATATTATTCTGAAAACATGCATCTTTTCTTTAAAATCTCTTTCTCTTTTAAAATTCTTTCTATTACAAAAATCTTTCTATAAAACTATTCTTTTATTCTGATATATTTCTTATAAATCTTTGTAAAGTTCTTTTCTAAACATTATGCCAAAACACGTCAAATAGGCATAAGAATCTATGCATAAACATCATTATTAAAAACCATCTTATTTGGCTCTAGGGTTTGGTTCGACATACCGAACCAGATGGGTAGATCGAAATGCGTCCAGGTATCCAAATCAGTTGATCGAACTTTCAGAATGGTTGTCCGAATTTTCCTAGTTCAGTCAATCGAAACATTTCAATCGACTGAAATCCCTTGGAACGGAAGACTAAGACATTTCAGTGTACTGAAACAAGGTTCTAAACTGAAAACTAATAGAAAAATTCCATATTTATTTTATTCGGTATACCGATTTTACCGTTTTCTGAATTCTCCCCCAGACCTTAACTCTTTTGTTTGCCAGAATTGGAACCTTCGGTGGACGCTTTTCCGGTGAGCCATAAATTCTACATAAAACATATATTCTAGCATACCAAGTCTATTTCTATTTAGGACAAGTTTCATCAAAAAACATAGCATGTATCTCGAGATATAAAAATCACAAGGCATGCATCTCATTTCTCATTATTGTAGCAAGCATCTCAAAAATTTAGCATAAATACTTGTAAAATCATGGAAAAATCACAAGATCATCATGCATCCATGGTTCTGCTCTAATCCACTCACATTCATACTTTCCACACTTAACCATGGCATAAACTCAAGAATTTTAACTTAAATAGAGAGGTAAGGGAAGAGGGGAGAGGTGTCCAAAATATCACACTAAAGGGAATTACTAGAGACAAATTACCATAATAGAGAGAGCTTGAAATATAATATTATTATTATGCTAATTATCTAGATTACATTAGCTTAATTACATTCATTCTGGATAATCTGAGCACAGATATTACAATATCATTATGAGAAAGAATACATAGTCTTGTTAAACCCTCATCTCCTTTTTAACATTAGCAAAAAAAGGGTGTGACAAAGACTAGTAATAATTCACAAGCTAAACATGATCTAAAAAGATAACGTAAGGAAACCAAAACTAGCAAAAATAAGGATCTTAAGAAGATAATCAATAAAGTAACATGACTCATAAGATTGCATGATATGATGTGGCAATTAAGTTCAATCACATGGATTTTAAGAGGATTATTTATTCTTGTCCATGCATACATATATCAAAAGTCTATAAAGATTAAAAAATTTGATCAAGGCGTAAGATAATCAACATGAGCACAAGCCATGAATGGAATAATTTCCAAAATAGAATCAATAAAAGAAAACTTTAACACTTTAATTGCTTAAGGATTAAAAAATCCAACTACAAGAAATTCAGTAGACCAAATTTCGTGTAGGCACAAAAGCACACAAATTCGAAAAAGATTCAGATAGATAGAGAAAATTAAGTAAAAATAATGTAAAAATATGATATTCTATTTAAATAATTTCATTAAATATGATAAACCTTTAAACAATAATGAGGGAGACTCAATTATTAAAAAAAAACTTATAATCAATCAAGTTCGACTTAAAGCAAAATTAAGCATATTTTTTAATAGAAGGGTAATGGGATTACTGACATTTGTCAATGAATTATAATCGCATGTTCCTTCTCTTCCTTAGGTGCTATCAAACACTAATATTACTTGGAACAAGTAAAGATTTTGGTACCTACATTATCTTGGGTCCAATAATGTTAGTCTTAAGAATCCAACTATATTTGACTTTTGGATTTCATCATCTAATTGCTACTTTGTTAATGACAAATTCATATTAATTCTAACAAAACCATTTTCATATGGAATACCTTTTTTATTTTCAATTCTATACTTCCTCACATTAAGAGTTTTCTTGTTAATTGCTAACCTACTAACATCATTAAATAAACTTTCACTTTTAATTTTCAAAGAAGTTACGTCATTTTCCAATACATCAAATTTGCATTTTATGTTTAATTCACTTTTCAAAGCATTTTTTTCAATTTCAAATATTTGTTTTTACTTCTCAATTCTTCATTTTCATTTGAAATATTTTCTTTTTCAAGAGATATATTAACAAAACTTTTGTTTAAACCTTTGCATTGAAAATTCAAGTTTTACCGAACAAAGCATAGCTCATTCAGTACATGATTATTACTCCAGTTGGAGGATCACGAGTTTAAATCCCAATGAGTGTAGAAAATTATGAAAAAAAAATATATTCAATGATTTATAATTCAAATAAAGATCATTAAATACATCAAGTAATTCATCCATAGAAAAATCATTGACATTATTTAAAGATGATAATGTAGATATCCCATTTTCGCATTTCCCAGAGTCGTTTAGGATAGGAACCTTTAAGGCGCCTCAGATTACAAGACTGAGAATCTTTAATTTATTTTCTAGAAGTTTCATGATTTTTCTTAAAAACATTCTTGATTTTACTTGGTTCAAGGTTGTTTGCTGCAGCAGAGCTAACCCACTCAAACTAATGGCAAGCTTGAATCTCTTAAACGTTTTTGGTGTCAGTCGCTAGCTGTGATAGAACTAATGTTCTCATTTTACTCAAATTGATGGTAGATTTGAGTACTTTAAGCTTAGAGAAAGTGTTTTTATGATTTCATGTGATTTCTAAGTATTTTTCAGAGTTTTAAGGAGTTTCTATGGATTTAACATAAAAGATAGGAGGTAGAACGCAAAAATACCAAAATGTTGCCAGTGTGATAGGCAACATGACTAGTTGCTAGTCAGACAAGCTATTAGACTCGCCGCCACAACAACAGGCGATGAGAATCCTAGAATTCTTTTTCGAGATAATTTGTCATCTTAGGTGTTAATATAATATATGGGACATTTATAAATATTATCATGATTTTTCCCGTAATTATTATAATTGCTAAGATTTTCTATGTGCTTGAATAATTATTTAATATCATATAAATAATTATCAATTCCAAAATATTCTAGAAATTTCTAGAAAAATGGGTGACGTCAAGATTAATATCATATATTTTTATCATGATTTAAAACAAGATATGATATTAACTATGACTTTTTAAATGCTAGAATTATTTATAATTTAAAAAGATAATTTCAACATGTGCTTAATTTCCAAGTATTTATTTAGTTACAAGATTGGAATTTGTTGTAGATATATTTAACATAATTCTTGTAATTATTGGGGATTTTATCTTTCGGATTTGAATTTGGATTTAAAATTTGATTTTGAATTCAACTATTTTCTAGAATATTCTAGCGATTTTGAGAGCATTTGAAAATTGCGAAATGAGTCGCATTCTGTTACAAGATATTTTCTTGATCAGTTTTGAATTTTATTTTTAAACGTGGAGATTTTTAAAGCTCATTGCCACAAGGTGTAGCGACTAGTTTGTGAAAGACATTTTCGTCTATTTTCCTGCATTGAAAAATAGGACCTTCTGGGCTATTGTCGGTCCTTCTGGCGACAGATCTAGATATGTCATCGGTCTCATAAGCGACAAGCTTAAAATATCTATTTTTTGACTTTTCAAATCTGATTTAATATTTAAATATTTCCTTGACTTGTTTTTGACAAGATCTGACATTCCAACCTCTATAAATATCGCCTTGGTCTAAGTTTTAGGAGAGGCCTTCTGAAATTAAAGAGAGGTTGCTTAGAAAGAGAAACCAGGTGAAATCTTGCCAAGATCCTGTGAAACTTAGGTCCTAGAGAACCTACCAATCCAAAGCCAAAGCGCACTTCCAGAGCTCCGTCAGGCCTCCACTTTCTCATATACTCCACAGCGTACGAGGGTGATGGGAGTATCTTCCATTTTTATTCATTATTTTCTCATAAACAAAAAAACTTTGCATTCTTATAATAAATAGCCCATGGTATATGCATTCAGGGAATCACCCTTTGGTTAGTGTCAGATTCATTTATCCATGATGTTTATCTTCTGTTCCTTGTTCTATTTACTGCACCTAGTCTAATCCATACTTTATTGTTCTTGTTTGTTTTGAAGGGAATGATACTACGTAGCACGAGGAGACCATTGGATGACATCCTGTCGTTGATCCAGTGAACTGGGAACCCACATCTATCACATCTATCGCAATACTCCCACAAGGTGGCATGTCAACCACTGAAACAAAGGACATGTGGTGATCACAACAAAAGGTGTTAACGTGAGTAGACACGACATCATCTACACCAACATCACACCCTAAATTCACATCTCATTAGATACCTCACTAGATTTTATCATGAAGCACGAGTAAGTTACTTTATTCATCGGATGAGGTTTCTTTATTGGTCTAGGAGTCATTATTATTCCACGTAGTTTGAAGAGCCTTTTTTTTTTAAAATTTCTCTCTTGTCACTTTTGTCCCTCTTAAATGATTTCATTTTGAGTATTTGTAACACCTTTTGCATCACATACTCGTATCAATACTACCTAGATAATTAATTAATTAACCATTTAATTATGAAAATTGAAATTAATAATGGAAATTTAACTATGTAAACTACTGCTACCTAAAACCCTATGTGTGGCTAAGTGGCTCCAGATATTATCACCAGGACTTGAACTGCACCTCTAAATCTACACCTAAAAGAAAACCAAAGCAATACACGAATGAATGACATCTAAGTCATTCAGTACATGTCCACCAAAAACCACAACGAAAAACTCATAAATCATGGTTACCAAAAAAAGGGTTAGAAAGATTTCCAAAACTATAAAACTCATTCACAATCGTCTGAGGATTCATTTTGCAAGCCATGCCTTTTCAAATCATAAATCATTTTCCTTTGAAATCACATGCATTTTTTAAACCATTTTGTGCATTCAAATCTTCGTCTAAAATCATCTCAAAAAACCAAGCATAGCACCAGCAAAACTGATCATGCCACCTTAGTCACAGGTGATCGACTAGCTACAAGTAATTGTTGAAGACTCCTGCTTCTCTCAACTGCATTGTCGTAGTGAGCCACTCCATGTAGGAGTCCAACCACCCTGGTTGAAGACTTACTTTATCTCATATATCACACACATGGAATGTGTCCTTTGGCGTCCCATGGTTCCAAGCACGTGGAGATTCGACTCCCAGACTCAACTAACACCGACACTAAGGGTAATGCAGGTCTATCATATCCTGGACCTTGTAGTACTACAGTCACAATAACTCAGCAACCACGACCTTAAACATGTCTCTGACCTCCCAGAGGTATCACTACCCTTACTTTGTCGATATGGTCTTTCGACTATGTGGTTCCTACTAAAATTTCGGAAAACATTTTCAAACATATTCATTTCCTTTTGAAAACCATTTTCTAAATCACTTTTTCATCATAGGAATCCATTCCCAGGAATCAAAAAAAACCACATTTGAACACAAATATTTCTTACTAAAATCAGGGTTTAACAAAACCACAGTACCACCCCATGGTACCAACCCGCGAGACCTCCATGCAAGCCAAACTGGCGGGTTTTTACAAACAACTCAGAAACCTAAAACATGACGAATGGAAAATCGCCCGAAATGGGAGCCTACGGTGGACTCATTTTCGACACTCTAAAAAACACACAAAATACATGGAATCGAAGGACTCTGAGTCTTCTACCTTTGGGACAAGTATCATAAAAAAACCATTTGTAAAATCCAAGTTATGAAAATATAAAGCATTGAAGGTTTCTGGCAAACGCTGTAGTAAAATCCTTCAAAAATCACTCAAAAATCATCAATAATTCTCTGAAAATTCAAAGATTACTTCTATTCATCAGGAAATGACTTAATCTACTAATATTCCATGAATTCTAAGTTAATCAACACATTCATCATGGATTTAAACTATATCAAAGAAGAAATTGAGGGTGAGACGCCTACTCAATGCGTTGCCAACGAACTTCCTTTTTCTCCGACAAGCTCTGAGCTTTCCAGCGCCCTTTTCCACTTCTAGCAAGTCCCCTGGTCTCTAGCGAGCCTTCCTCCTCCTTCCTCCTCGACCCTCTGGTTCACTCTTAGGCCTCTCCCTCTCTCTGGTTTCTCTTTCTCTCTCTCTCTCTCTCACTTATGGTTTCTTTTTGCCTGACGTAGCCCCTCTGCCTCTCTTTTATTTCCATCACCATTTTATCATCGTTTGTTGTTAATAGTCGTTGAGAATCCCGACTGAGTGACACAGAGGTATGGCAAAAGGCTACGTCATTGCAGAGGTATGGTGTGCACAGTGAATGGCGACGATCCACTATGTGCTACTATGCTTGTCGACATTTCTTCCCCTCTTGTTCCCACACACATGCACAATTACAAAATACCAAATACCACAAAGTATAGGGAACAAAAGAAAGACACAAGCACAACAGAGTGAATTAAATACACTCCAACCATAAACACTAGTATTCATATAGTCAAACACCAAAATTATACATCAATTCTTGGTACATGATTAACATGAATTCTGATAACTGCCTGGCCAAAACACAGTACTAGTCCATGGTACTAGTCCATAAGGCTTGTCCACGAGCCAAATCCGTGACTATCCTATACTGGGTACAGATTTTATAGCAATGGACACTATTTTTCATGTAGTCAGGCTTGTTGCATTCCAAGTATAAAGGTGCCTCTTCAACTTCTTTTTCCTTTTCATTTGATCTCCTATGCAATTTCTTTTGAAATTTTCCATTTTTTAAGGAATTCTTGAACTTATGAATAATAAGAGCTAGATCTTTCTTTTCATCTAAATCATTTGACTCGATAGAGGCTTTAAAAACAATACTCATCTTATTTAGAGCATCTTTAAGTTCCTATTCTTTCATTTGAATTTTATAGGAAATAAGGATTCATATGAGGTTTTTAAGGAAATATGTTGAGAAATCTTTGGCTTCCTTGATGACGGTACTTTTCTTCTCCCATGTTGGAGAGAGAGATCTAAGAATTTTATGCATTAAGTTGTTTGAAAAATAACCTTTTTCAAGAGATTGTAAATTGTTAGTGATCTCATTGAGTCTTGTAATCATCTCATTATTGGATTCATGATGTAACACTCCACTGACGCAACAAACTAGCACCAACATTACCTAGATAATTAACAAATTATGAAAACTAACTAAATAACAATAAAACTAAAGAATTTACCTAGAACCTTGTGTACGGGTAGTGACTCGTGTATGTATGCACCAAAACTAAATTGCACCTGAAAACAAAATACCAACAAAAATGCGTGAGTGACATCAATGTTATCTAGTATACGTCCACCAAAAATCACAGTAAAAACCCACAAGAAACCAGTAAATCGTGGTTATCAAAACAAGAACAGAAGGAATTTTAAATCCATAATTTCCCAGAAATCTACTTTGCAATCCATAATTTCCCAGAAATCTACTTTGCAAACATGTTTTTTTAAATCATATTCATTCTCTTTGAAAACGTAAGAACTTTTATAAACCACTTCGTGCATTCATAATTCAAATCCTCGTCTGAAACTATTTTAGAAAATTACATAGAGTTTGAACAAAACCTGTCGTCCCACCCTGGTTACAAGTGACTGACCTAGTCATAAGCAGTTGTTGAAGACTCCAGCTTTCCTCAACGGCACTATCACGGTGAACCACCTTGTGTAGGGGTCCAACCGTCGTGGCCAACAAGCCTCATAATACCACATAGGTCCACGAGGTACGTCCTCACGACATTCCTTGGTGCTCAAACACTTGAGGACTCCTATTCCAAACCCTACCTAACACATACAGGGAAATCTGGTCTCTTTTACTTAGGTCCTATGGTATCACAATAGAGTCACGGTCTTTTTCACCTAGACCTATCATCGGCAACCACATCCTATGATTCAAAATCGATTTGCTGAGGCCTCATACCTCCATCGGTCACTGCCCTACCACTGTGTAGATCCAATCAAAAGCCACGAAAAACTATTTCAAGACTTGTACATTTCTTTTCAAAATCTTTTTTGTCACTGAAAACATTTTCGAAAATCAAATCAACAATTGAACACTATTAAGTTAAGTGTAACAGTCAAGCCATTCGAAACATCTTTATTCATCAAAACTGGCTGCAATGCCAAGTAGAGTTGCACCTGGAATGTGCGCCACATGGGTGCACTAGGTATGTATGCCACCTTTGTGTGCCCCAGGTAGATTTTTCGGATCAAAAACTCAAAATAGCTCCATCATAAATTGCCCAAGGTGGGAGCTCAAGGCAGGCCAATTTCTGATCCTCTAAAATTACACAAAATACATGGATTTGAAGGGTCCTAAGTCTTCTATCTCTTGGAACAAGTTTTATCAAAAAATTGATTTATCAAACTCAAGTTATGAAAATCTAAAGTCTCAATGGTCATTGTATTGACACTGTAACAAAAACCTTCGAAAATCATTCAAAAGTTATCGATAAATCCTTAGAAAAGCAAGGATTTCATCCATTCATCAAGGTACAATCTATTCTACTATTATTTCATGTATCTAAACTGAAATGATGAGGAGAAAGGATGTGGGACACGTAGACTACTGTGGTCGACGACTCTTCTCCTTTCCTGGCAAGCCTTTGAGCTTTTGACGAGCTATCCAGCAGTCCCCTCTCCCTCTGACCCTCTGACCCTCTCCTCTCTTTCTGATTCTCTTTCTTCTCTAGTCCTCTCTGGTTACTCTGGTTTGACGCCTCCCTTCTTCCTCTCCTCCCTTATTTATACCCTCTGTTTTTTGTCATCGACTGCTGCCATCGATCACCGACAGCTGTCCAAGAGTGCGGCTGCAGGGCATGGCAGGAGAGCGACGCCATCTAAGGGGGCACAATGGAAGGTGATGAAGTCGGCATGGTGGTAGGGTGAGGTGAGCAGGTGACGAAATGACTTAGCGGCATTCACTGTGCATTTCTGTCAATTTTTCGACAATCACTGTTTGTTGTGCGTCAACTAAATGCACCTATAGTGTGCTCCACTTTTGTGCGCCACTCTTGTGCGCTTGAATCACACTGCTTAGAATTTTCAAACAATGTCAAAGAAACTAACATGAATTCTTTTGATTACCATTAAAGATTCGCATAATTATAGGTAATCAAGTCCCAACTCATTCAAAGTATACATAATTGAATATTAATTCACAATTACATCTTTTCTAAATATATGAGCTATAGATTCAAGAATATTACACATGAGCTTTCATTTTAAACAATTCATACTTATGAACAAGCATATTGATTTTTGTCACTTTTACTTGACTTGTTTCTTCATAAGTAACTTCTAACATATTCTATGTTTCATGAGATGTGCTATAATTAGAATATGATAAAATTGTTCTCATTTATAACATAAAACAAAATATTTAACCCCTTAGCATTTAATGTAGCTAATTTCTTTTCAACTTTATTTCACTCCTTATAATTCTTTTTGCTAGAAATGTATCTATTTACAACTATATCTCATAAATCAAAATTGACAGATTTATGATATATTACCTTCCATATTTCTAATAATTATAATTGTTGCCATCAAAGAGTGGTAGTCTATTTATACTTTGATCCTTTATAATGTTAATATTTGATAAAAGATGAAGCCATTATCTAAAAGATAATTAAATCTAAATCTAGATAAATAAGGGTTTGATACCAAATGTAAAGATCTTAAAACTTTTCTAGAGAAGGAATGAATAGAGAATTAAGGTCAATCGCCTAATTAAAAAAATGTTTAGCTAACAGAAGCAAATAACTCAAGTAAAGGAATTGAATATTAAACTACAAACATACAAATAAAGAGGTGAGAGATAGTGATAACAAGATAAACTTCAACTTCTTCGGTTTAGTTCACTCCTCAAGAGTGGTAGTCTATTTATACTTTGATCCTTTATAATGTTAATATTTGATAAAAGATGAAGCCATTATCTAAAAGATAATTAAATCTAAATCTAGATAAATAAGGGTTTGATACCAAATGTAAAGATCTTAAAACTTTTCTAGAGAAGGAATGAATAGAGAATTAAGGTCAATCGCCTAATTAAAAAAATGTTTAGCTAACAGAAGCAAATAACTCAAGTAAAGGAATTGAATATTAAACTACAAACATACAAATAAAGAGGTGAGAGATAGTGATAACAAGATAAACTTCAACTTCTTCGGTTTAGTTCACTCCTCAAGAGTGGTAGTCTATTTATACTTTGATCCTTTATAATGTTAATATTTGATAAAAGATGAAGCCATTATCTAAAAGATAATTAAATCTAAATCTAGAT